>JAVJGG010000021.1:22610186-22645123 GCA_035590195.1 Aviceda cuculoides | reverse complement strand
GTCAAAAGATGCCCAGAGGCTGACATATAGTAGTAATTTTCAGTATATGCTTAATATTAAATTATTTTGATAGATTTATGTTGTTGGGTTGTTTTTTAAAACAAGATCGCTTTCATGGAGAAGGAATGATTTCTTACTTTTTCTTACCCTGTTTTACCTTTTTTCTAGTACTGCTTTGTTCTCTAGGTCCTAAAGACAGCTGATGTAGTCTTCTAGGGCCTAAGACCCCTCAGCTTTTGTTGAAGCTAACAAGAGGTGAGAGCACTCACGTTTTTATAGGACCTGACTTTTGCTCATTTTAACGTTCTCTGCTCAGCCCCCATTCCCCTTATAATGTGAGTCATACTCTTAAGAGTATTCTTATAACACCTTTGATTCCCACCCCACCCCCCCTTTCCAGTCTGTCAGTTAAAAACTGGAAGATAAATTAACTTTGTGTTCAGCATCCAGTCAGTAAATCTATAAAGTCAAAGAAATATAAAGGCAGCTCTAGGGAGATATTCTGTTTTCTAGGTATCTAATCCTAATTTTTCCTTGAGGGCTAAAAACACTGAAGTCCTATCAAAATGTGTTTCCTTTCTTGCCTTTGTACACTGTTAAATGCCTTCTGGGGGCAGAAGGAATCAAGAAGACCTGAGAAATGGAGGTGGCTGTCATGTTTGATTTAGCTTGTGATTGGTGGCTTAGTGGACATGGGGAGTTACAGTAGCAAGGAACAGGATTTCAAGCCACAGAGCAGCCAGTTCTCAAAAGCTAGATTTATTATTATTTTTTTATTTATTTGAAGCAGATATCTCTAAAAGGCGAAAGAAACATGGGGTGATCATAAGATGTTAAACATGCTTCAAATCCACCTTATTCTTTCTGCCTTGTGTTTAAGTTTTCTTTTACTTCAAAATATAGTTTCAGAGTAAGAACAACATATGCAAAATAGGTATTTTTTTATTTCACCTTAATATATATAACTATGGAATGTTATTCACCATGTTCTTCATTCTTGATGCCTTTTGGGGGGAAAAAAAATTTTTGTTGTCCTAAACTCCTTTTCTCTTTCCGTCTAATCCTATGCAGCCTCCATATAAAATTAGCCATCTGTTTTGTTTATGTCTTCATTTAGTTCCTCATAAGTCTAATTAAAATTGCCAAATAAACCTACAGTATTATGAAGGTTTTTCATGGAGTGCCACTTTGAGACAAATTAAACTAGACATGGATCTACTTCCTTTTGTCTATGGACAAAAGAAGTGCCCTGAGCCCAATACAGCCTCTGAAGCAGGCTGTGATCTCCCAGGCGGTTGGTAGAGACGTTAGAGAGCGGAGGCTCTCCCTTCGCTCTGGTGAGTGTTCTTGGAGCACTCAGAAAAAAAGTTTGATAACAAATGATGGTTCTTGGTCTCTTACTGCTGAGTGAGATATTCTTTAACTCTAAGCAGCATGTTATGCTTTAGGCTGTCTGTTGATAGCCTCCTCTTGTAAAATTCTGTTTTGTGGGGTGGGGTTTTTTTTGGTTTGGGGTGTGTTTTGTTTGTTGGGGGTGGTGGTGTTTGTTTGATTTGGTTTGGTTTGGTTTTCTCCAGAACAGGATTAGCATCATAGGTTATCTTGAAAGTCACATAGAGGTTCTAAGTCAGTTTCCCCTATTTCTTATGTCAGAAACCTGAAACAGAAAAGGTATCACTTTCCTTTTTTCACCTTTTTTCCCTTCCCCTTTCTCTCCCCTTTTTCCCTTTTTTGCACCTCTCTCCCTTTTATTTTTCTTTACAGCAGGATAAGAAATTACTGTTATCTTACTTCATAGTTACTTAAAGTGATGCAGGATCAAACTTCTGTTGCTGCATGAACTGTAATTAAATTGAAGCTCTTTCTGGGTTTTATGATGCCTCACTTACAAAGGAAGTGATGGTACCGCAAAGGCGCAAGCTAGAATTAAACTCTTATTAATGGAAGACAAAATTAATGTCAGGCACAGAATCCAGAAAATAGGCACCAAACTTGTAGACTGGTAATCATGGCCTGTGGCAATAATACATTGTGTTGTACAAACACGTAGTCCAGAGACCAAGTACTGCCTGCAAAGGAAGCTGGTGGAAGTACGAATGCTAATAGACTCTTTTTATGTTTTATATTAGGTTTTATTGAAATACAAGTTTTATACTTTATAAGTTATGTTTAATAGTGCTTTAGCTTAGTTTTGGACAAAATAAAGCTATCAAATACAGAAGAATAAAGCAGTAGTCGTAGAAGAGAAGCTAAAGAAGCAGTTAAATTTTCAAGTCTGAAGCAGAACTTACAAGAAGGTAGAGAGTTAGACGCATTCTGTTACCTTTAAGGTAACAAAATTAGGGGAAAAGCTGTGTGCCATATTTGTGTTAATAGAGATTTATGTAAGTGATCAGATGATGAAAGACAGGCTCCTCACAAAGACAGCATGCAACTGCAGTTAACCTCATGTTCATATGAGGTTCATGCTCATTGATGCACAAGGATTTTTGTTTCTTTCTGATTTAATATCTAGACCTTGAATAAGATTTATTCCTTGTAAGCTGTCTACCTGTAAATCCTGAGATGTTAAGCAGAACTAATAAAATGTCATCATTAAGATTCCTTTCTTAAGGCTATTAAAGTTATACAGCAAGTACATTGTTTTTGTATTGAATTATTTTACTTCTTGTATTACATGGTTTAGTATTTTAACACCAGTCCTTTGAGACAATTGTTTTCTTTAAAGCAAATTCTTTTAATTTTTGTTTTTCAGTTCATATACAGAAGCCAGCAATATAGAAATCCACTGTAAGAATGTCATATATCTTCTATTTTCTCTTTTTAGATTATGGTAAATTTTGCTCATCAAATGGTAGACAACTTTTTTTTTATTGTTTTGTTAAAGTGTTCTCTCTCTCTCTTATTTTTAGAGTCTGAAAACAAGCATTTAAGGTATGAGGGCAACCTTGAGCAAAGAGGTAAGAACAAGTTTATTCATATTTAATAATACTTTTTGTTACTAATAATGTTTGACATTTTAAAAATCCATTACAAAGACTTTATGTATGTGAAATAATCTTGCCAAAATGGAACACTATAATCGTAAGTGGATTTTTCAGTGCCAAGAGGGAACCTAAAGCAGAGGGGAAAAATTTCAGTAGACTTTATTCAGAGGCCGAAAAAACCCAGTTTCAAACTATTATTGCACTTAAAATAAGAGGATAATTCTGTTGCCCTACCCTGTCTTAGGTAGTATGCTGTCTTTGGCAAAGGAAAACAATGAATTTACTCTTCACTTATGCTAATGTAACTGAGAAATTCTTCCGCGAAGTGTCCCTTGCTTTGAGAAATAATTTACATTAGTCGTAAGAGTTAGAAATGTTTTGCCAGTCATTTGGTGTTGAAAGTGATTTATCTTGGATTTTGGTTACAGTAAAATGCATTTAAGCCCTGAGGGTTAAACTGCATCTTTTAAGAGAAATTACATTAAGAGAAAATAGGAAATGAATTGAAGATTGTCTCTGAATTCTGTCCTGTGGCTTTGGAACTGAAGTCCTACCTTTTTCCATGTGAGTTGGCTTGCTGCACTGCAATGAAAACAGGATGAGTGTAGCTTTGGCTGGTCCTTTACTGGCTTAGATAGCTTGGATGTGGTGGTCCCAGGGGCTGTCTGAACTCTCGGCAGCAGGGACCCACTGCTGCCCTGTGGCGCATGCACCTGTACTGCTCCCCAGGGGATACAACGGATACCCAGGTCTCACCTCTAATGGGACTGGGAAACTTCGGTGTGCACAACATATGCAGCCAGTAGCAGGTCATTCAGCAACACAGAACTGTGATGCACAGGATAAAAGGTCAGCAAACTGTGACGGTTTTTTAACAAGGTCGCCCCTTCTAGAGAGCAAAGAAGAAGACTACATGCTAAGAACAATTAAATTTTTCTTAGTTCTCTCTCTAGTAGGGTTAGATTAGATTTGGGGAATGTTTTGATTTGCGAAAGGAGGTAAATCTATCCTATAGTGATTACTCTGGAGTGATCAAAATCCAGTATGTGATAGTGACCCTCTCCCAAGATAGTCAGATGGAGTTCAATTTTTAAAGAAAATTTACAAATCAATTTATTCTATTTTTATAATGCTGGATATAGGCAAACTTCCTTATAGTGAATCGTGTGGTCTAAACCAATTGTTTTGGTAGAAGTGAGGAGGCAGAACTGTTTCCAGGGTTCGAATTGAGATTTTGAGGATAGGAGAGCTGAAAATTCACAAACTAGTTTAGCTTTTGAAGCCATGTATTGTGGAATTGTCTTCCATGTGCGTCATCAAATAAAGCCTAATTGTCCAATTATCTCAGTATATTTCTGACTTGCATGTGACTTCTGGTTTATCTGTTGGGCCTTAAATTTCTCAAAGCTTCAGCTATCTGCTCAGTGAAGGAGTTTATAGATGGCTATAAAAGGGTGTTAGGTACTTAAATTAAGTGTCTAAACAGAATAGGTTCTTGAAAACTCTGTGCAGTTGCTGCTAACCTACGAGGCAAATACCTTCTAGAGAGGCCTGAGTTCTTTTCCCTCAACCCCAAACCCTGTTAATGCTGTGTCTGCATATGCATACGGCTTCCCATGTACCTCAACATCGGAGCCTGGGTGTGGTTCCCAGACTAATAATTCTTCCACCTATTTCTGTCTCAGTCCTCAGTCTGGAAGTGGTGATGGCCCACCTCTGCTGGGCTGTTTACTACAGTCACCTGGCACATGAGGATCAAGGGGTTAAAGCTTGATTTCATAATACTTAGCAGAGGGCATTCTAGACAGCACCTTTTTTTCCTCACTTACGTGTGCTTTGATTACTATTTACAAGAGATGAGAAGTTTGGTTTTTAATGAAGTGAATGACATTTATTAACTACCCCATGACTAGTTCAAAATAAATCAGCGAAGTCTGAACAAAATAAAAATAATTAATCTACAGAGATGGTTGTCTTCTGTGAATCATCTAATGCCACCTACCTCAGATTGGCGTTTCAGGAACCATTAGTGAGGATTTTTTGCTTTGTGGCATGGCACAGCAATGGCTGATATGTCCAATTAGTGCTTTTCCCAGTAGACAAGGTATTCTAATTATTTTTAAGGAATAGAAAAGGGGTGTCTGGTAAAGAATCATAGGAAAGAACTCTTGATTTTCTCCCTCTCTTATACATGCCATACTGCACATACAGATATATATATAACTGTGATATTTAAGAAAACACTGAAGGAAAATGTATATCTGTGATAGCCTGATTAAATTTTATTCTGAAGTATGAAAAAAAGCTTCTATTTACAAATAGAAAAAATCTATATTAAAAGAAAAACATCAGCTTCACCTTTAAAAACAATTTCTTTTCAGAGGTACAAAGAATGTGTAATTCGAAGATTGGTAATGGTCTTAATTTAGATGGATGCTTTTTATAATGCTTGACTTCATGTATGAAAATTAATATTTAGTGGACATGAATATTTATTGTGTCACTTATATTTTACTGTTGAAATATAAAAAAATTAGCTTTATTAATAATGTTTTATTTTTTGTAGTTGCTTTTCTGTGAAGACCAGATTGTCTCTAAGAAGGTTCAGTTCTGAAATGTAATGTCACAGTGAAAGGAGTTTGATAGAAATTTGGTTTTCAAGAGGCCATATCCTCTATCCATTAGCTGCTTGCGCTTGCTCTCGCCTGATAATTTTCTACTTCCCCTCAGTCTAAGTGAGACAGTAATTTAAAAAGCCATTCGGGTAACAGGATCAATGATTGAATGTTTTGGTTTAAAGGGATCTTTTAAGGGGTTGTTTTGGCAAGGTAATTTTTAACCAAAATGTATTTAGTCCAGTGAGTTGCAACCATGCTCCATTAACAGTTGTGTCAGCTGAGGAGAAGGGATAAAAGGAGCAGCTAACTATGGTGGCTTTCTTGCCAGAGTCCAAATATATGTAACTTTGGACATAAAAAGGTGTGCAAAATTCTGTAGGGTCTGTGAAGCTCCTGCTAGACTGCACATGCAGCTTATAAATCATGAACTTTTACATCATGTTCAAATAAAATTTTTTTACATGATTGCTTTCTATGCTTTGGTGGGGTTGCCCGGCTAGCAAGGAGCCTAAATTGTTTCCTCTTTCATTTTCCAAAGAATGTGTTACAACCTATGTTTTCCTGCTGCCTCCTTTCCCTATCTCCTTTTTGCAGCTGAGCTTTCCGTCTCTCCACCCTTCTTCCTTTTCTGTTTGTTTTTTTGTTGTTTGGGGGTTTTTTTAGACTAGCTGTCTATCAGCAATTGATAAAATAACTATTTTCCCTGACGCTGCTGTGGTTTGCAGGTACTCTATCTTTTGCCAGACTTAACTAAACTTTATTGGTCTTCAACAGAGGATGATATTGTGGGCCATTATTTTATTTTTTTTCTGTAACTGTTTACATGCTAGTTTGAATGTTAATCCACCATGGCTAGCTGAGGGCTGCCGAGATCCTATGAGATCAGACTCTGAATTCATGCTTTGAATTCACTTGGGTTCTTAGCCCCTGCCATGAGAATTTGAGCCAAAAAAAGTGGCTATAGGCAAGAGAGAGAAAATCAAAGACAAAGTAGGAGGAAGAAAAGGAAAGAGCCAAAACAGCAGAAAGTAAAAAATTGAGAGGAGTGTGATAAAACCAAGGTAGAGGGTAGAGACTTTTCACCGTGGATTTCTCTGTGTCAGTTCAGGCTGAGATTTTGAAAGACTGTCACCTTACTTTTAGGAACAAAGCACTAATTTTTTCCATTAAAAAAGGTGCCCAGCACAGCACTCCATTTCCCCTGTAGTCCAAATGTAAAGTACCAGCTTGCTTGAGGTTGGGATATGACTAAATTCTGAGACCCTTGTTGAGTCAAGAATTTCTTCTGAATTTTAGACTTTTGCTTACTTAGAATGAGAAAAAAAAATTAAAAAAGGAAAACAATCAAAATTGCTCAGTTTTCTCCTTATATATGGTTGTTTCTTCATATAAAAGCTTAAAAAGAATTATTTAGTAGAGCTTCTTCCCCAAGCCAAAAATTAATCTGAATAGAGAGACTGGGATTGAGTTCTACAAATATGTTGCTATTGCCAGCTGAAAATACTTTGAAGTACACCCAGCCCTCCCCCAACCCTTCTTTTAAAGGATTGGAGAATCCCCTAAAATGTCTTAGGCAATTATATGAAGAGCAAAATTCACCCCTGAGTTATGCCAACACCAATATATGGAGAAAATTTCACCCAAAGAGAATAGATGTCCAGTGTTTAGTATTGTTCCCAGCAACACCCTTGATTCTTCCCTCAGTTCAATTTTAGGTGGGCAATGTCCTGTTATACCCTTTCTCTTTTCCAACTTCGCTTGTCATTACAGTGCACATCAATTATTTAATAGATACTTAAGTGTTTCAAACAATATATCTTTGGCTTGTAAGCAGCTTTAAAACATTTTAAATACAGTCCAGTCTTGGTGTTAGCTGAAAGGGTCTTTTTTATTTTTCTTTTTTTTCCTACAGTACTTTTGCTCTAAACCCCAGAATCAGTATTTAGGAAAGAAAATTTGGAGAATAGTATTAAAATCAATAGATTTAATGTCAGTTTCTACTGATACAGTACCAATGTTCTGTGTTGACAGACTAGCGATTCTTTATCTACATGTTTCCTAGTTTGTTTCCAAAATATGAAGTCATGAAATCTCTAGTCTTTTCTTTGCAAATACAATTTTTACAGGCAATCCCGCTGCTGTCAGAAGCTCCACTGGTTGAACAGACAGCCTACTTTTTGAGGGGGGAAGTGAAGCACGTAGACAGCACTTACCTCACTGTGAGTGCTAACAAATGATACAGTGAAATGAAGGTTAACATGATAAATGTTGGGCTTAGGTTAGGTAGGATTTTACCAGAACTTGTGGTTAAGTCCTGGCTCCACTGAAGCAAATAAAAGCTTTTGTACTGATTTGAATGAAATTTTACCTGCAAGTGAAATACTTCTGAATACATAGGCAAGATATAATATAGTTCTTGCATGAACCTTACTGCATGGACTGCATCAGAGTTGGAACTTCAGGATGAACATTGTGAACAGCCTTCACCAAGACCTACTGCACACCCCTGGCCTTACCATTCTGATGGCGTGAGTGACTGTTAAGATTGTTATCTCTTTGTTCATCAAGGAGTGGTGTCCCGATCCAATGTCGGGGATAACAATTCAGTCTCTCACAAGTGGTACCTGAATTGTTTGCAATGGGAAGTCCTTAGATGAGTGGTAGTTATACTGGACATGCAATTTTCCAAGTGGAATGCTTTTGTCAACAGATAAAAGCTAGCTCTTTGAGAGTGCAGCTGTCTACACAAATCATATAAAGAATTGTAGAGGTTTTGGAGTCTGTTGTTGTTAGATAGTTGCACTAAAAACGCAGGAAAACACTGCCAGAAGTTCAGAAGTCACTCTTAGTGTTTGTGTTGCCTTCAGCATTGTACTGGGTTTGGCTTGGATGGAGTTAATTTTCTTCATAGCAGTCTGCATGGTGCTGTGTCTCAGATTTGTGACCAACACGGTGTTGGTAACACACCGGTGTTTTAGCTAGTGCTGAACAGTGCTTGCATGGCATTGAGGCCTTCTCTGTTTCTCACTCTGCCCCTGCTGTGGGTAGGCTGGGAGTGGGCAAGAGAATGGGAAGGGACACAGCTGGGACAGTCGACTCCATGTGACCAGAGGAATATTCCATGCCCTACAGCATCATGCTTGGCAGTAAAACTGGGGCATAGTATTTCCAAGGCAGCCATTGCTCAGGGGACTGGCTGGGCATCAGTCTGGTGGTGGGAGATGGTGAGTGATTTCCTTTGTCTCACTTGGTGTGGGCTGGGGGTTTTGTTCCTTTTTTTGCCTTCACTTATTGAAGTGCCTATTGACTCATGAGTTTTTTGTCGCTTTTGCTCTTCCAGTTGACTTCCCTCTTCTGCTGGGGGGAAGTGAGTGAGTGGCTGGTGTGTGCCTAATTGCTGGCTGGACCAACCTACTTCAAACATGAAGCTTGATATTTACTCTAACTTCCACCTTACAGACTGAGAA
Organism: Aviceda cuculoides; assembly: GCA_035590195.1. NCBI lineage: Eukaryota > Metazoa > Chordata > Aves > Accipitriformes > Accipitridae > Aviceda > Aviceda cuculoides. The sequence goes on along the minus strand of JAVJGG010000021.1, from coordinate 22,636,051 downwards.
TTAGAAGTAGACCATTTAGAAGTTTTTTGTGAAACTACTGAAAGCTAGGACTGAAAGAATTTTCCTGTACTTTTACTTTGTGTTCAAAATCTGGTTTATTTCAAGATAAAGCATGAATGATTAATTCTTAAGAGGAACTTACGTCCTGCATAAAACTTTACTGAAGCTTTATGTTTTTGCTCAATTTAACACATACCAAATCTCTAGAAAAGCGAACGCTGGCAGCTCTAACCAGAAAAAAACTAAATCATGACGCAGTCACTACATCATTCTACCATCATATTTTGGCTTCAAGACATTTTCCGTGGTTTGTTCATTTTCAGATCTTAAAATTCCTCCCACACCTCAGAAACATATTTTAAGGTGATATTGCATGCTCAGGATTCATTTCCAGCTTAACAGAAAGGTGCAAGCAAGTGCTGAAGTTCTGGCGACAGATATGGAGAGACTTACCATGGTAGAAATTGCAGGCTGAAATCTAGTCAGATTCTTGGAAATGGGATAAATTCAATATGTTTGAATTTTGTACTTTTTCAAGTAAGAGGAAAAGGGATACTATAACTGTTACTGTAAAACCTAGTAGTATGATTCAGAACTAGAAAATGCGGCTCCAGCTCTATGTGATAAACTTATCACCAGCTCCATCAGAAGGCATGAGAAAGAACTCTAGGAGTTTTATTTTGCATGTGTTTGTGAGAAGGATAGCAAAGGGGAAAGAGGAAACTGGCTTCAAATAAAAACAACCTCATTTTGAGATTCCTGCAACAGTTTCATAGAACTAACCAAGCCTGGAAAAAGATACCAGTCAACAAGTTTCCTATCAGCTTTAAAGTAACCTTTTTAAAGAATTTTTATTAAATTTCCTAGCTTGATCAGTTTATGAGCAAGGGGTGCTCAGCAATTAAATCAACAGAAGAGTATTTGAAGCAATGTAAGATAAGGGGAACTGTATTCTTGTCTTGGATTATTCACTGCTATGAGTTGTATACTGATTCATACCTCTCAGGATCTGACTCTCACTTCATTATGATCACTTGTTCCCCTAGTACAGTACACAGAAACAACAGTGAAGGGAAAAATAACCTCCCTGAGTTCATAGGACACCATAAACCACAATATGCATTGGAGCGTACCTGGGATAGGGTTTTGCCTCCTGTACCTGCTCTACTCCCCAGACCTGTTAAATCTGTGCTGAAAATTTGGAGGCTGGGACATATCCAGGAAAGAGACAAGAGGGAGTGCTTGTTTTAGGGTTCTTCTTGACTGGCATAACCTTTCTTACACTGCAATAAATTAAACCTTGGCTCCCTACAGTGAGGTTGGGAAAAAGGATCAGAGAGCTGTGAACTACTTTGCCACCTTCTCTCTTTGCTCTGCTTAGCCTGGCAGCAGAAATTTTAGTCTTTAATGCTAAGTCTGCAGCTGAAAGTTGAAAAGGTCTGAGTACTGGGGTGCAAGTCTACTGGTTTTGATAAATTTCTGTCTTTCACTTTACCTCCCCTATACATGAAGATAAGATTATAATGAAGATTCCATGAAGTTAGAGGTCACTGTAGGCGTTTCCTGGGAAGAACAGAAAAAGGAAGAAGTTTTTACACTGTACTGAAGTTGCAACTTACATTTCATCAGGCTCATTCAGCAGGTTCAACAGACAGCAATTGCGTATTTCCTAAGCAGAGGACTTTAACAGTAAGAAAGTTCCCACTGTTTTCCTTTGCCTGCTGTTTTAGGCTCATTGCAGACAAGAACAACTGCCCCTGTATTGTATTCTCTCATTTTAAAAGTACTTTTTACACAATAGAAACCCAAAAGTTGTAGAAATCTATTTCAATATAGTAAAAATTTGAAGCAATGAAGAATTTAAAAATGAAACCTGGAACACTGTTGTCTAGTAAATAGTGAATCCTTTGCAATAAATTTGCAATTAAATTTGGGAATACATTGGCACAGTTTTTACTAGGGTTCAATATAACTATATATTTTTTTTAATGAGAAATTTAGAAATTGAACGAAGTCCAAGAAAAAGTAAGGAAATGGTCAAGTTCAACAGAGGCTGTTCAGAAAACTTTTTGCTAGCATATGAACATTCCTCTTTTGATTTTTGCTTGGCAGAAGGAAGAATTCTGCACTTTCCTCTTACATACTTACGACATTCAGGCAGACTAGTTCTCAAGTTTACTAACATAGATCCTTCCAAAGGAACTGCGTCTCAGGAGATGACTTCCTTTGCTATATATGGAAGAAGCCATGCTCCTTTTCTCTGGAAAAAGTCTAGCATTATGTGTCCTACCATTGGGTTTGGTCTACCCTTCAGAAATCTGATGTTTCTTCTTTCTTGACTGCCACTTGGCTTGATCCTCAGAACATTTTGTCATGTATGTTTCCTACATCTCAGTATAACAATATTTTTCACAAAGGCAAAAAAATGGTCTTGTTCACTTTGTAAAATTGTGCAAATAAGAGCAATGTCTGAATTGTTATTCTAGGTGCCTAAATCGATCATTTTGGAGACATAATATGTAATGCAAGTGTCCAAAATACAAGCTAAGCACAATTTGATGGCTGGCCGGAGAAGCTAAAGCGTTAGTTTTCTACTACAAATATCAGCTAGGATGCCTAAAGTCCACATGCCAGGAGATATCACTATATCAGCTGAGCCAGCCATTGTGCAGGCATATTTCCTATTAAAGTCTTATGGTTTCTTTTCCACAGAATCATATTTTTTAAGTCTCCAAAGGGTCCTGAACATGTTTCATATGCACCAGAAAATTGAGTTCAGTGTTCAAGTGTGGCTATCTTTTCTCAGAAATTCAGACAAGATGGCTGATACTATCCTGTTTTGAAGGACAGCTTGGAAAGCCTAAGTTCAGTTTCCTCATTGCCCTGGGATAACACAAGCATGAAATTTATTTTTTACTTTCCTGCAGAGTGTGTTTGCTATCTGGCAGCCAAATTGCCCCAGTTGGGTAATTCTTCATCATCATGATGAACCTGTGCTACTTGCAGAACTTAGTATGAGAGTTATGGGGCAAAAGGGAGCACAAGTGTAAGAAAACTTAAGCTTGGAGACCAAGCAGTCTTTTCAGTTTTTCTGCAGTCATGTTTCCCAGAGTTAGTGGCTGTGTTGTGGTCTGTGCTGTATGGCCCAGCCTAAGGTGATAGAAGGGCTTGGGTGGTAACAGAGGACTTCTCATTCCAGAGGGCTGGAATGGTCTTGTGCAGAGACCTCCTTAGCAGGAGCCAGGGAGACTCCTTACCCTTTCCCCACCATTCAGCTTGTGCCTGAGGGAAAGCAGAGTGGTGTAGTCATTAAGGATACTAATCTGTGATTGCATAGATCAGAATCCTGAGCGAGTATAGCACATTAGGATAATTCAAGAGGTGAAGAATTTTGCCACAACCAGAATGTAATGGTTAAAAAGAGCAAAAAGTTGTGTTTTCTAGTAAAAGAAAAATAATATTGATTAAAAAGTGCAGTGCCAAGATAGTGAGAGAATTATGTGCATACATCGTGGATATTTTAAAACAAATGCACAAAATTCAGTGCTCTCTAAAATTACCTTCCCAGTTTGTATCTTGCATTATTCTTTATTTTGATGATTGGGTATCAATATATACAACATCGTGAAAGTGCTGTATCAAGTTCAATAGTAACAGCAGGCTCTCTGGGAATTCTGTATTTGCAAACTAAAAGAACTGCAAGTTACAAAGAGGTAGTTTATTATTACAAATTAACTCTAAATTTGCTACAACTTTGATAATTTCACAACAACAACATTATTTTCTGGTTAATTTTAAATCTTATCTTTGTAATCTTAGGGAGACAACTATGCAAATTTTGTCTGGAAACCATGATATAGATTATAACTTGGCTCTTTTGCTTCTCTTGACTTTTGCTTTTGATCTCAGCTGGACTATAAATTGTTTGAGACTTTGCATGCAAAACAACCTCTTTACTAGTGTCACCTAGAAATTGAACAGCACGCATATTTTTGAAGGGCCTCACTCTAATCTCACATAAAATCACCATAAATCACTTGTGATTCAATGAGCTTCTTCTCTGTCATGCATACAAAAAGAAAGTCCCTGGTGTACTGAGATAGCCACCTGTAACGTTGAATAGCTTTGTTTCACTCCTCCCCACCCCCCCGCTCCAGTTCCTTATGTTCTGTTTAATTCCTTAAAGAAAAGGAACTCTCTTCTTTACTGTGTACAATACCTAGCAAAATAGTACGTTCATTTCCTGGCCTAGGTACAGTGACAGTAAGAATAACAAATCATTGGTTAACTATGTAAAAAAAAAAAAATCTATACTAATAGTCATTGAATTATTTGTAGGTTTTGTTCATGAAATCCAGGTCAAAGCAATACCTAGTCCTACCTTGTTATGTTGGAGAACAGCTCTTTGTGTTGCCTTGTACATGCATAGAAGCAGCTATGTGGAAAACATGTTCTTTAAAATGACCATATGTGAGCTCTGCAGAAAAACAAAATAAAAAATCAAGAAACATAAAATCACTTTCACTGCCTCTAAGAACTTTATGAAATATTGTGCACAGAGATTATGAAAGTGATGTCAATAGCAGGTATAGCCTTGGGGTCATTCTAATTGACCAAGGACAGCTTTCATACTAGAGATTTTAAAATATGAAGGTCATTAATGTTTGCCTTCAGAGTCTGTGTATGAGACACCATAGACACTAATGTGGAAGCACAGGGAGGATGAATATGTCGGCACATTCTTGTCTTCGGCTACAATCTAACAGTCTTGTTTCTCTCAATGCACCAATATAACACTATGAAGTCATAGTGAGGTCACTGGAACGGAATCCTTATATGACTGTTATCAGTAGAATAAGAATTATGAGCCGTTACTTTTAAATCCTGGACTTTTTCAAGATTTGAATTAGATGTAATCATTAGATTAGTCTTGTAGATTGTAATCCTCTGCCTCTATTCAGTTTGGAGGTGATATTCAACACACTGTGGAAGTTCTTTAACAGTAGTTGAGGTTGCAGGAGAGCTCAGCATCCAACTGTCATTTTGCTGCAGAATCAGCAAGGTTCCCTTATGAATTAGTGGGAATGGAGTAAGAAACTTGTGCGTATTATGCTGTCAGTTCTGCACAAAACTTTCTGGAGGAGGTAGCACAGTTCTGTGGTGCTACCATGTTGGTGGTTGGTTGGTTGGTTTCTTCTGCTGTAGTAGGAAGCACCATTTATTGCCTTTCCAGAGCATGTATAAAAACCCATATCTCTTCTAGATGTAAATAGAAGCTGAGGATTTCAGGTAGGTCACAGTCCTCAGCAACTGTGAAGGGAGACAAACACTGTCTTTCCAGACTGCCAGGCAGAGAGTTGAGACAGAGATTTCAATCTCAGCACTTGCTTCATTTTGTGAAAATAAAAGGGGTGCAGAGGTGTATATGAACAGATCTTCAGACTTTCTTTTCCCTTTTCTCTCAGTTTCTGTGATAAAGGAAAGCTCTGCGAAACTGTTTTGATTTTGGCAGACTGTGAGCCATATTTGTTATGTGTCCTCCAGTCTTTCTGCTCAGTACAAGAGGTTCTATCGCTCCCGTGTGTGAAGAGGAGAGGTCATATTTGCTCCTTGAAGTCATTGGTGAAGAATAATAGAATAGATTGGAGAAGCTAGAGAGAGTGGAAGATGAATGGAGCATACCAGAACCAGAATTATTTCTGGTTTTCAAATGAGAAATGAATGAATCAGATGTCCTGTCAGCATACAATGATGATATAGGTTCCTCGGAGGAAAAATGTGAAGCCAGGTTTTTTTCTCTATGGAAGCACATAGGCCTGTGAAAAGCAAGGACCAGAAACTATTCAAACAAGTTCATGTAGTCAAAAACTCTGTAAACTTTATTTTTGGCTTATATTTGACATTAGGGACAATGCTATGTGCTCCTTTCACTATCTTGTTATTCAGCCAGCCCAACTGACTCATACATTCATTAACCTCTCCGAAGGAACTGTTGCTATAGACATGGCTGCCTTCCATCTGCAGGGTGAGAGAAAGAGAGATTCCCCATCGTAAGATTAGGGCTGAAACCAAATGACGAGGAAAGGATCAGCTCCAGCAATTCAACTGGGGATGCACTTTGGGTAGTTCAGGTAGAACTATCTTGTATGTTAAAACGTAATATCCAAAAGTTTGGAACCTACACCTGTTAGGAAATCTCAGCTCAACTGGGGCAGGCAGCTTTCTTGAATTAAGAAATGGTTAACATATTCAACTGAATTTACTTGGGAAATTGTAGAAGTTTGTCAAATTCTAGCCTCTCTTCAGAAGTTCAATTCTAAATAAATACATGCTGTATAAGACAAGATGCATCACTAAAATTATGATATTTCCATAATAATTTTTTACTCAAACTTGTAAAGTTTTAAAAATCTAAATTGATAACTGAAACTGTTCTCTTTTTTAAATTTTTTTTTTTAAGTTCTCCCTTTTAAGAATAGCATGGCTAAAATTTCGTTGTATTTACTAACGCTTTAGTTTTTTGGAACTCTGATAGAATCTTTTTGCTATTTAAAAAATCTCTGGAGAAAAGGGAAAGAACAAATTAGTCTAAACAAAAGCTGAGAAAAGAGAATATATTTAACATTGTGTATTGGTTAAAATAACAGGAAAAAATAATAACTAATAATGTTCAGAATTGAAAACTAGCTCTGAGTCTCATTAAAACCTTAACTGCTTTAGGCTTTCCCTTCTCTCACCTGCCACCCACTGATGACCTATGAGTCACCAACTATTCCAGCTTCATCTGAAATCTTTATTAAATTATTTTAAAGCCTAAAGCCCTGTGTGATAAGAAAAACAACTTATCAGCTTTTATACTTTTAAATTATAAGATTATCTTTAGATAACAGAAATCATAGTTTTCCAGGTGTGTATCTGCGTGTATACATGTATTGACAGCTACAATATGCATAACTGTATAGTTTTAAAGCTCATAAATAGAGTAAATTATGAAAAATTATGATGTTTTAGCTCATTACAGTTCACTGTTCATAAACCAACCCTTTCAGAAAATAACTAGAGGACTTTCAGATTGATTCGGAGTATCACCTCTGGGCAGCAAACAAAATGTTAATCAGGAAATATGTCTTCCCAACTTTTTTTTTTTTGCTGGTTAGTACAACTTAAAATGGCTATTGATTTAAAATTATTTTTATTCAATAACATAGAGTAATACTAAAGGCACTGTTTTATCAATGTTTTTCTCTGTTAACAAGAGCTTGGCCTTAGTCATTGCCTAGATGCTTCTCAACAATTCCATGTACAAGTAACTACCTGCTGTTTGTCTCCCCGAGGCACAGATAACAGCTCTGTGAATAATTGTGAGGTCGTTGAAACTGAAAGTCACTTATTGACCTGATGCAGCTGCTCACAGAAGGCAACTGGACCTGGGTGTGTCAAATGGTGGGTGAGGTTCCTAACCGTTATACTGTCAGAAAAATTAGAGATGCGTTGTCATGCTGCTTGGTTTCTGTTGTGTGTCCTGAAGAGTAGTCGTTGTAAGTACCTACCTCCAGGAGAGGTTTTGCAGATGTAGATTTGGTAGTGGGAAGAAACTGCTGTTAGTTATACCACAGCTCGAGGGGGACGTATGTAAGTCCACACCCCCTTCACATGCACCTTTCGTGTGTATTCTGCACAACACGATCTTCTAGTGGATGGCTTAGGTGCCTCCTCATTCAGCATGTCAGATTTTATTAATTTTGCTAGCATTGTTAATTCTTCTTGTGTATCATATAGGAAGTTAAGTAATTTAGCTATTAATTAGGTACCATTTCATTACCCTACCCTGCAGCAAGATATCTAAAAGGTAAAGGCTGCAATATCTGACTCCTTGAAGTCACACTGCGAGTTCGTGATGGAACACAAAACACATTCAGGCCTCCAGAGTACTGTTCAGTCATTTAACTTTTTGGCCAACCCTTCTTTGCCACCTTCCCTTAGAATATAGTATAAGTGCAAACCAAAATTCTTTCCCTAAATTCACAGGACAAAGGAGCAATATTTGAAATACCAACAAAGGACCTGATGAGTTGCAACAAATAGTCAAAATAATAATAGGAAAGCAGGATGCTTTACAGTGTGCACAAATGGAGTGATGTGAGGCAGAGAATTATATAGGGGTTTAGGCTTCTCTACGGTGCAGCACTTGCTTAAGTTCAAGCATATGAATAATCTTACAGAAATTATTTCTGATTTGTTAAGTTTCATTTAAGCATGTGACTAATAACTCTCCTAGGTCAGGACATTGATCATATCTGAATGTCTTGCTCAATAGGTAAGATGATCATCTGAATGTCTTCATCAATAGGTAAGGTGATCATTCAGAGATGGTCATTTTGTGCATATGTTTTTATAACTCTTTTAAAATACAGAGCTATGCTACTGATGACTCATATGATGGAAAAAGCAATTGAGAAGATCAGTGCTAGTACCAAAATATAACCCCTTTGCCACATGAACTAGGCACATGGACATACTAGACTAGCGTAACTTCTTCCTCTTGAATAGTCTGAAATGGAATTCTGTCATGGTACACCCTTTTTTTTCCTTTTTTTTTTTTTTAAGTGGAACCAAAAGTGATTCAGCTTTGCTTTTTAAGACAACCTTTACTCACGACAAATCTCCACTCTGGTCAGCTGTTAAGGCTGCTTTCGGTATGTTGATTAAGAGGGAATCAAGTCCACCCATTGTGACTTTTTTATCTCTTTTGTGCTTCTTTTCCAACCTATTTTCCTCTCTCCTCTCTTCATACAATTATGTACCTCCTCTTTATTTCTTAGTTCTTTTTATACTTCCATTTTATACTCTATCCTGTTTTTATTTCCTATTAATGTATATAGACATTTTGCTATTTCTCACTCCTTTTTTTTCTCCCCACTTGACCTATCTTCTTGCCTCTTGAGGAAGTAAAAATATATCACCTCCATATCTAGAAACCCTCAGAGACTTCATGCTTATTTCTGGGTCCATTACAGGTCTCTGCTCTGAACCTATTTTGTATTGATTCATGTTTGCTTGTTATGCTAAAAGCTAAAAATCCCAAAATGTGCCTGACGTAATAACATTTTCATGGAATCCCCAATCTTAGGACTAGTTGGCTTGGTAAAGCTTGATTTTAAAAAAAAAAAAAAATTAAAAAAAAATCACAGAATTGTCTCATCTGTAAAGGTACAGACATTTCTACAAAAAGAAGAAACATAGATCTTATATATCTATATCAGGGAAATATCTTTAAAGAGAATGATTATGTATCTGCTTTTACAACCTATGTGCAAAAAAAGTAGATTTCACTGCAGATATAAGATTATAAATAATTAGAACACAGTGAATAATGGCTGTAGCCTAGTGCTGAATCATGGATCTCCCTTTCCATGAGGTAGATCACCAAAACCAAATAGTGTTTTAAAATTAATTATTTGCAAAGGTCAAGAAATTTATTTATGGGACATTTTATGCAGATCAAAGAACTTTTGGTCCTTTTCTGAATTTGTAATAATGTAGATCATCTCAACTGATGACCTTCAAAAAACCATATTTAACCTCATCAAATTCTACTGGAATGACTGCCTGCTCATTATGTTAGTAGCACAATGAATTTTCTAATCCTCACACCTAAGCAGATCACATTGTTGTCTAGTAGATGCTGCCCTGTTCTTTTTATAAGTACCTTGTCAGACACTAAGTATTACTGGGGTAGAAACATCTTTTACAGTTCTTCTGAAAGCCTACTGTAACCTGTCCTTATGAAGTAATAGAGGGGATCAAAAAAGAAAAAAAATCTACAGGATTTCTTGAGTAGAAAATGTAAAGGAAGGAAGTGGATACTGTTCTTCCCACAGAAGGATGAGCATGCAGATAAATGACCAAAAATGAAAAACTGAAGTTTCCTGCTTTTCTTTGTTTCTGGAAGAAAGTAACCTGCCACTGGTCTCTTTTCACTGTGTCTTTCTCTTTCTTTTTTTTTTTAACAGCCTCTATGTTCTAGCTCTGTGGCTGAGGCAAGATTTGAAAAATTAACGCTCTTTAATCCCATCTTTCCTATTCTGGTGCTCTAGTGCTCCACAATATCAGGGAAACTCCTGTGTATCCTTGTTCAAAATCTAGCTCAGTTGCCTAAGAGTGACCCTTTGGCTTTTACTGTGTTCCCAGGACTCTTTAACAAATTTAAATCTTATTCTACAAAGCTTTTTCATTTAGGCTGAGCTTATTCCAATTTAAATAACTCACGGATGCACAAGTCCTAAAAAACATAATTGGAGATGGGGGGAAGTTCTGGATTCATTTTGGCCTAGTGTAACATGCTTTGTAAGACAGTACATTATCCATGTTGAAATTATCTATACAGCTATTTAGATACAAAAATAACAAACCAAATGGGTCTATAGTGATAAATCTGTCTTGTGTTTGTCAGTCAAACTGGCTGTACTTGTCAGTCGTCCAAGAAAAAAAAAAAAATCTTAAAAGGAAAAACATCTTTTAAAATAACAAGGAGAACTAGTACAGTACTTAAATTCATGCAGTCTATCTGAATGACAAGTAATGCAACATTTCCTTAACTATAGTAAAACTAAACTAGAGACAACCCACAGATAAGGGCAGTTGGTGAGTGGGTAGCACTCCAGAACAGTCATGCCTGAGGAGTAATTGCATTGTAATTGGTATTTTTTGCTTTCGCTCTCACTTACCCAGCTTACAGCAAGTTGATACTCTTGTCCCCCCACACACACCTCTTACTTGACATGGACTGGGGGAGTGCAGACAACTGAGAGAAATTCTAAAATACTCCAAAGAAAATTAAACTTTTCTCTCAATATTTTTAACAGGAAGACATATCTGTTTTGTTGTAAAGATGAGTTGTCCCAGTGTGAAGACTTCATGAATTGTCGAAAATGTACAATGCTGCACCAAGTTCTGTACAGTCTTCTCCTTCAGATTACTTTCATCCCACAGTAATTGCCTCCTTACTTCTCAGTAACTTTGTACCAAAAAACAGTGAAAATAGATGGTCCTGTGCTATGAGTTAGTGAACAATTGTCTCAGGTTCTTCTCATATATATATTGGGGGATATTGTTTCCAAAATAGATTACATTTTTTTCTGAAAACATCCTACTCACCAGCCCCTAGGGTCATGTTCACAGTCTTACTCAACTGTTACACAGTAGGTAAGAAGAATCTTGTGGAATACATTTGACTTTTATGTGGAAAGGATTGGCTGGCATAGTGGCCAGGGAACACCGTAAAACTTCTAGGTTTGAATCTCTTGTGAAGCCTTCAACATTTTGCCTTGAACTCCCCATAAAAGCAATTTTTTCACCCATAGATCTCTCCATTCTGCTGTTACATCAATGAATCTGCCTGGCTGATATTTTGCAGGGGAAGAGTCTGGGGGAAACTGTGTTCTTATGGCTTTATTATGGCCTGCTCTTCAAGGCTCTGAAAACAAAACTTATATCCAATGTTAGTTATCCTAAAGTTGTGGAAGTTGCTATTCTGAACTTAGACTAGATTTAGTCTTGCTCACCTTTCCACATTTAAGACTGAATCTACCTACAAGACCAGTTAACCTTTGATAGTAAGTCTGATTTGACTTTTTGTGTTTGTAACACGCCAATTTTGATCACTTTTAGATGCAGATCAGAAATTTCCCAACATTTAAATATGCAGCTACGCTTCCTGTATTAGAGGTGCTCTCAGCAGCACGCTTGCAAAAAATGGGAGTGGCAGTCAAGGCCATCTGTTAAGCACTGCTATTTTGTATATCTGTACCAATATTTTATGAGATCAGAGTTTGCGATGCACAGATTAATTAAAGCACTACAAAAAAGTCAATAGTATAGATTGACGGTAACCAGGGAAAATGTCAGCTCCTTATCAAATGAAACAATGCAGTTAGGCTGGCAATTGCAGAGGTTGTATGACTAGAGTAAAATAAATAGCATGCTGCAGAAAATACAGCCAGCCTTACTTTAATGCAGTAGTAAGCATTAGAGGCGTTAAGTGTAGTGTTGCCCCCAAGGCATATATATGCAGTACTGTGTCTTTTAGTGAACATTGGCAACATTGTGAAGAGCATTACAGAAAGCAGACAGGACTGTTATTCTTGGTTTTGCCTATGCAAAATGGAATCCTAGTGAAATCTACTTAGTGACATCTAGAAATTTAGAAAAAAATACATATATATATAAAGCCAATGAAGCTGGCCAGACAAACATAAAACTGCAGCAAAGGTGGTAGAAAATTGCATCCTGAATATTTCTCTGACTAAGCCAGTAAGACATTGGTTGAACGAATAGAAAAGTAGACAAATCCATGGGAGAAAATGTGAATAGACCATACCCCTTACCAGGATGTGTTATATTTCATAACTGTCAGTTAAGTTTTCTAGGAAAGATCATGGTACCAAATATGTCCACAATCAGTGTGATATGACACATGAATGCAACCTTTCCTAGCAACTGAGCTGTTATGTAGGTAGTGGTTAAAAAATTCGGTATGTGTACATATTTTTGAAGAAAATAAAACCCCAAATATATCCTGCCCCTCCAACTCTTCAAAAGACAAATACAGAACTACTGTAAAAATTGAGACACAAAGATACAAAATACATCAGTTTATTATGTGTTTTTGTTGGCCATCAGATGCTGCTTGCTGCTAGGAATATTCTTTGACAAAAGATTGGTTATAGAAGAAATGAAAGATATATCTTGAAAACTAATGAGATATTTAAATGCCATCCTTTAATTAAGAAATAGAAGGCTGAAGACTATTTCAGTATCAATGAGGTAGAGAAGTAAAACTACCTATAGTGTGAATAAAAAATGTATCTGTAACAATCCAAATATGATCACTAGATTATTAGATTTCTATTAGATTATTTCCATTAGATTTTTCTGAAGTATTCAGTGCTGACAAACTCTGATCCTGTTGGTTTCAGGAATACAGTAAGGCCAATACTTTGTTCTTTAGAAATGTATGCCTACAAATTTTATCCATGCAAGTTTGTCCCATTGTTAGGGAATTTTATACTTTATCTCAAGATCTCATGATAGTAGGAGAGTTTGTGATTCTACCCAGTTTGTAATATTTTGCAGCAAAATCACTGCTGCCACCAGCAAAAAGCCTCCACTTTTGCTATTGTGACGCATTATTTTTATTAGCATCCAAATCTGAAATAGTTGTCAAGAATGGAAATCAGTTACGTAAACTGTATTTTAAGAGTTTTGTTGAAGTTCTGTGTCAAATTGTTTTGAAATTTCAAATGTACAGCAATAATTTGCAAATTTCTAAATGTTGTGGTTATGGTTTCAAAGTACCAGTTATAACATATTAGTCTCTTGTGTACAGTGAACAAGTGTCGCAGCTTTAAATGGTAGTTTTCAAAACCAGTTGTCTTCTATTATCAAGTGTTGAAACAAATAAGTGTGTATATACAAAGTGTGCCAGTTCATCCTTACATATTAAAATATTAAAGTTCTGTCATGCTGCAGTATGCTTTCAAAGTTGTAGTGGATGCAGCAGTAGCGAGCTCTAATCTATGAAAAGCATAGAACAAATAAATTTTTACAGTTTTAGTCTGACAACCATTTTGAGTCTTCAAGAAGCAGCAACAGGAAAAGCAAAATTTAAATATATATATATATATAAAATGATATTTAAGTCTTACTACTTGCACCAGTGTAAAGCAAAATGATTGCAGGCATGCATCTATTACTAGGAGCAAACTAACAAGTTGAAAACCTGTGAAATGTTAACTTCTAAGTTACAGTGCACTTTGTGCTTCATTTTAAATAACGGTGTTAAACTTGGTAGGATTATGTAAGATAAGGTACAAAAAATATTATGGGATATAATGAATGGAGCAAGAGTAATTCAAATAATATACACAAGGATTTAAGTATAAAATTGGTCAGTGAATGGAACTAGCTATCTAGATATCAGTTCTTTATATTTTTGATAAGACTAGGTGATTTTTCTGTACATGTATGTGTGTGTCAGCCTAGTGGACCATTAGTGAAAAGGTCATAACGCTTTATAGTCAGGTAATGACGATATGTTAAGAGTCTCTGATGTTGACTACTGTATTACTTGTTGAAGTTGACTTGTGTATTACTGTATATTTACACATCTGGTGTGAACTCTCTCACTCCACACAGATCTATATTTGACAGCAGAGGCTTCGGGAGAGGGAACATTGCACCTGCTAGATTTGTGGAATTGCAGGCTGAGAGATTATTTTTCAGCTTTTTGTGGCTTTTAAATAACAAGAGATTCCTGAGATAGCCTATTAACTGCAGCAATTGGATGACTCTGAGAATTGTAGGGTAGCTTATTTTTCCTTTGAGAAGGGACAAACAAGCAATAATGTGTGATTAATCATGAAATATGTTGTTTCTGAGCCCCATTATCTGTTGCGTACGTGGGCCTCTTAATTTGTTAGGGTTCAGGAGATTCACAGAGAACTGGTCAGGTTTGGATAGATGATTCTGACATGCTGGGCCTTTTCCATTTCTTTCCCTCAGATAAGCCTATCTAAATTAGTATTGGCTTTTTAAAGGTCATAAGATGTAAAGGATATTGACTCCAACATGCTATCTCTAACACAGCTGAGGAACAAATTCATGTTTTTCTGCATTTTATTGATCTCTCAGTATTCTATCGTTTGGCTTTCAGTCTTTCTACCACACAAGGAACTCCTCATTCCATACTACATGTCTAAATTTCCTATAAAGTGTACTGAGAAAATAAATATTGAAGAATAGGATTCACAGAAGTTCACAAACTTAATAGACAATTTCCCAAACTCATCTGTGGGACACTGAAAAAGGGAGTGGGCTAGATGTCTAGCTCTGGATGATAAGGAAACAATTTCTCCATGAATTCTCATGTAGGTTAGGCAACCAAGCCACGTGACTTTCCACTCAACTATAAATAGATACTTGTATTCCTACCCCACTGAAACTAATAGTTCAGTGAAGAAGGAGCCCAGCCAGGAGACAGAATGATTCCCACTTACGTGAAAGCAGTCAAGTACCCTTGCCCCAGTTGTAGAAAGTTTGGGTCCTGATTCATATACCATTTTGATTTCCAAGATAACGCCCTAAGGATGTAGGATTTAGTCTGTCTTCTAGCCTCCTTTGAAGCTTTTCCACTTTGAATAAATAACCAGCAATACACTGGAGAAAGGTCCTACACCTGACTGTCATCTTATTCTCAGCGAGTGCTTTATCACAGGATTTGTAGAGTCAGTCTCTCATTCATTCTTCTGATAGGACTAGAGCAAAAGGACAGGAACATGTGAGCAGCATAAGGTCGATGCAGAGAGACAGAATTTTAATGCAGAGATACTCAAAATGTAGGGAAGCTAGCTAGGGTGCAGGCTGCAGTCTAGTTGCGGTAGCCAAGAGTTCTGCTCAGGCTAATATTTTCAGTTAATTAGCAGGGTGAGCATTTTCCACAAAACACTCTCTAAAACCAACTCACTTCACTGGAGAGACGAGGATCACTTACTTCAAAAGCTCAGCCTTCCTTTCATAATCAGTCTAGGAAGCCAGTCTGCACACAACTCAATGCTCCTTTGAGAGACTGGCTGGGTACCCTGGAAGATCCCAGAGCTGGTGAGCTGTGGACATTTTGATGTCTTATTAAACTAATAAGTTGATGTCTAAATTGACCCAGAAGTCAATTATGAAGTGAAAAACACACCTGTTGTATCACTTGCCACCAAACTAAGGGCAATTATATTAATCAAATTTAATAAAAACTTGTAATCAGTGAGCAGCAATCAGTTGACACGGAAAATTGAGACTTGGTGTTTGAGTGACTCATACAGTAACTTTAGCATTTTGCTCTGTGCTTTAGGAACTAATGACATAATCATATATAATTATTTTAAATATTTTATAAACTGCAGTGAATTTCCCAATGCTGTTTGCTAATTATGCAATATAATTTTAGGAAAATTTCATGGATGTTGTAGTATAGCTAGGATGAGTCATTCGTCACCACAAGATTGTAGAGAAATCCTCACTCCTACAAATAGAGCCATAGGCATTATGTGTACACTGTGTCTTTTTATTTAATGTTTTTTTTTTTTAAATACCTGTATCTGTAGTTACTATTGCTATTTTGATATATAATAGTATAAATGTTACTTTATCTAAATACTAAATAGTACTGACAGCAGTTAGAAACATCATGCTTGAGCTACAGCGGAACAATGACCCTTCTAAAACAGTGTATCTAGATTACTTTAGGAAAAAATCTAAAGCACCAACTCCTAGGTATCATAGAGTCATAGAATGAAAGAGTTTACCTTTTAAATAGATTAGATAAAAGAACAGGGAATGAGAAAATGTGTGAAGAGAATGGAAATTTTTATGCAGAAAGTCAATGATAGTACTCGGAACAGAATTATTAGAAGCTTTATACTGTTATTAAATACTACTAATAATAATTACAGCACTGAGCAAGAGCTTTGATTAGGATCAAATTATCATTGAGTACAAGACTGGCAGACAGAAAAGACTTTCTGAAATGATTCTGAATATTTTCTCTCTCTAATGTAAGAAAAGACAGATTATTATGAAAAGCTATAGATGAGGCAATATGGGAAAAGCTGTGAAAACAAGAGGTAGACGAGGCTACATATTATCATCTTGGCTACATCTTTTCAATATGCTTCATTCTATACAAGATGTGAAATAAATTCCCCATTCAGAATGTTTTCATTCTGCG
Source organism: Aviceda cuculoides (assembly GCA_035590195.1). Taxonomy (NCBI): domain Eukaryota; kingdom Metazoa; phylum Chordata; class Aves; order Accipitriformes; family Accipitridae; genus Aviceda; species Aviceda cuculoides. Next base: position 22,619,274 of record JAVJGG010000021.1, on the reverse strand, counting down.
CTAATAGGAAATAGATGTCAAATACCTGCCTAAATCTGTGCTCTTATATTCATCTTGACACACCTGAATAACAACCTTATTCTTTAAAGTGCTGAGCTTTTAGTTATAGCCAATGATACCTAACTCTGACCCAAAATGAAAGCAATTTGCTGCTTTTTTCTAGAAAAATAGCCATAAGCTTTAATTAAAAGAAAGGGAAAGAAAAAAAAAAAGAAAAAAACCCCAAACAGCTATGATATTGCCTTTAAACATTTTGAGCACTTTCATTTGGAAAGGATGAAACAAAACCCCCGATAAATCTGTAAGTGACAGAATCCACATATTGGTCACAAATGACAATGCTTACAGAACCCTGGATCTGACAAAGATATGCAGTAATGTGTGGGATAACATGCAAAGTTATCTCCATGAAGGTGGTAATACTTCTTATGAAGTTAGTTTTGAAAACTTTAGATGAGAAACTCAAAATTTTATTCCCATAACAGGCATAGAAGAGGACAGATTCGCTGCTTCTCCCCAGTAGTGTTCCCCAGACTTGTTCTCCTGATGCCAATTGAGCTAGGACTATCCTCACATAATTTACATGCTCCTGAGTTGTCTCCATAGCATCTCAGTTTTATCCACCCTGCCTGCCAACAGACAGCTTCAGTGGATGCCATGACTTTTTGATTCTTCAGTGTCAGCCTGATAATCAGGTCAGTCACTCTGGCTACTTGCACAATCTTTTAGGACTTGTAATCACACTGAACAAACTGGCAGTTTCTGTCCATCTGTTAACATGAATAAAAGCGGGAGTGTCTCCAGCCACACTGGGTTTAGTAACTAGGATTACCTTGGATGTGGTCTCAGCAACCATGTTTCCCATGGGGGAAGAGCTATACTTTACATCATGTGAACACATCCTGCTCAATGAGGGAGAAAGTGCCTCTTCACAGAGTATTATCTTCCCCCCCAGACTATTCCTCTGTGTCTCTCTTAGTCCAGACAGAAACTATGTTCCCTAGGGCATCTCACAAAAAGCAAATGACTTTTTTTAATACGTAAGTGTCTATGAAAAAGACGGGCATTTTCTTTGCAGGTAACTTACATTTCTGTGGTGTGGCCAAACTAGTAAATGAGAGAGGCCCCAGAGAGTTCTGAAGAACTTACAGGGAGATAGATATTGCTGGTACCTGGATGTGGCATGAGGGCATCTTTGTACGGACCATAGACTGAGATATGATGAAACATCCGTTTCAGACCTGTGTCTATCTAGATGGCAGCAGTTTCCAAGACTTGTCATTCCCATTTCACATACAGTTTCCTGAGGGAGTATTCTGATACTTGGCCATGGAAAAGGACTTTCAAGCAGGTCTTCCTGCTGAGGCGTTCAACCACATCCTCATGTGCCTCTGCAGCGAGACAGCATGCACAGCCCATGAATTTGACTTGTAGGCTATTATTGCAGGTACTCTGGTAAGCTTTTATAGACACAATAGTTAAGTTGAAAAGGCTCTTCAGGGGTATCAAAGGAGAAGTTGCAAAGAGTTACAATGCCTTAATCTAGAGATGAGCTAAATATCACAGCTCTTTCAGGCAGGTAATTGAAGTATAGGGAAGAACTTTGACTCATCATGCAGGTAGAGTATTCTGAGTTACTTCACAAAAGAAGGATCATCCTGATTCTTCCTGACAGTTTAACAAATGAGTCATGCCATCTGTTTTTAATAGTAGTTCAGATCTCCCCAAACTTTCTGTAGATTAACTTCAACAAAATATTTCCTAAGAAATTACAAATTATTGTTCCGCATGCTCACGGGTCTACTAATTCTTTAGTTTATGTGCACTGAATAAATACCCGTGTGCTAATTGTCTGTTCTTTAAACAATTACCATTGTCATAGTCACTAGTTGGCACAGGACAACAAAGGAATTCCTTCTATAGCATTAATTATGCAGACAGGAATCTGAAGGAATACTCACAGAGCTACAGGTTTTCTGTTTTGCATAAAGAAATTAGAGGCACCATAATTAAGCATTTTCTAAGCACTACTGATAAAAAAAGGAGGTGGCTGGTACAAATGAAGTATGTCATGCATAGATATTGTGATTTTCTTTCTAATGTAATGATTTCTTCCTGTTTTACTTAGTGGCTGAGAAACTAACACTTGCACGTTTACTGCTATATGCTGATAGCATGCTCTGAAATATGATTTTCTCATTTTCATTTTTAGGTGGTTGCTCAAGAAATGTATGAAATTAACAATTATGGTAAATAGCTTGAATAGAGTGAGGCCACATAGATTAGTACACTAAAAGATGCAATCTGCTAATCACAACATGGACTACTGAGTAACAAGAAAAAGAATCTGGGAATACTTTTGAAAATTACTTAGTTTACAGGCAACAATTGCGAAGAAAAAGGGGAAGAAAATAAAAAATTTTATCTGAATAACTTAGAAAATGCCCAAGGATGGTAGGTTATAGTGGATAAGACTTGGATTCAAGCAACATCTCTTGAAAGAAAATGCAGTAACCTTGCATATAAAAGCTCTTTAAAATAGTTGTCACTAAAATCAGTAAATAAACCAGTTATCTGCTATTTCTCAGATCAAAACACGTGTTCAAACAAATTAGCAAATAACATCTGACAAATTTGCAGATGTTTCTAGCAAAAATGACAATAATAAAGAAGCAGTAAATATGAAAGAGAACTACAAGTATATGAAAACATTCAGAATTCTAAGACAGTTTCTTGAGATCCAAAAATCTAAAGTTTGATTTTATTGAGAGCTGAGACCATCAAGTGTTTGATAGAGTTGGTCCTGTACACTGTTCAATATTTCAAATAAAAGATGATCACATTGTAGTGATTACCTGCTACGCTGAGCGTATTAGTTTTCCTGTAGAATGCATTCCTCTCCTTCACTGTTGACAGTGTAGTCAGGAGAAAATAAGTTTTATAAGCAGCTGCACTGGGGGGAGGAATGGGAGGAACCTATAACCACTGCTGCCCATCACATGAATGTCTTAGAAATGGGCAACAGCTGCATTGTACCATGATGTTCCATAGCCAGATGCTGCAATACTGCAGGAAATCCTTGTAGAACTTGATGTTGCTTAATGAAGCATTAGTTTTTATCCTGTTCTCTTCTCTGCCTTCCTGTCTCTAGGGGTGGGAAGATTACATTTCTGGGCAGCAGGAAGATCAAAAGCAGAGAGTACTTTGCAGTTCAGGTCAGGTAATGAGTTCAAGGATTGATTGCAGAAGTTAGTGCGCCGGAAGCTAGGGAGTCAAAGTACGCTGCACCACCTACCCTATGTTACATCTACAGCCACGTGCTGTTGAGGGACAGAGCTACAATAAGGGAGCTTCGACTGTTTTCAAAAGTGTTTCTGCTGTTCAAAGGTGTGTACCTCCCCAAGTGTACGTGAAAGCTGGTTTTTTCCATCTTAGTATACACTAACCTTCTCTACAGCCAAGCGCCATAAAGGGTCTGTTACTGAGTGGATGCCCAAAGCTCCCCAGCAGTGTAAGCAGGTTTCCCCAATTTCCTCAGTCTAGGTATCTCCATACTTCAGAGCAGTGAACTGAAGTGCCCAGTAAATATGCTGCAGGTAATAATCATCATGGTAATTGGTAGATGGGAAGATACTGCTTCAACTGTCTCCATTAATTGCTCATTTATTAGTCGTTTCATCAGGATGAGAGCTTCAGCTCTGAGGCTGGATATCTGGGATAATCTTATTGTCTGTCTTTGGCCAGGAAATGCAACTGGACACTAATTTACAGTGAAATAATGTAACCTACAGCTCCCAGAACTGACACAACTCTGTCACATTTCATTGTTGTTCAAGTGTGAAACAGCTGTCCCTCTCTGTCCACCCCAAACTTTTGGACAGAAGAATTGCTGACATACTTCTTCCTGTAAGTTTACAAGACTTCTTGAAACATGCATAAGGTTTGAACATGGAATGTTGCTCTATGATTTTATAGGTACATTCACAGCCAATTTCAAGCTGCTCTGATAAGACATATCAAATGGCTGTTTTTAGAAAGTAGCTAAGGTCTTTGCATAACCTTAAAAAGTGGAGTTCATTGCATCTCTTGTTTGGTAGTATGCATGTTTTGCCACAGAACTTTCATAGCTTTCATTACTCTGCTATATTATGTTCTTAAAAATAAGCTTAACAAACAAATGTTTTACATTGACCTGTATGGAACAGTTTAGCAGGCGGGTAAATTATTAATATAAGCTGTTTGAAAGCAGTGAAAAGGACATGAAATTATTTTGGTTGAAAATATATGGTAAAAATTTAGGCTAGATTTTCTCAGTGGAGTCAGTAGGAGCTATTACTTAATGAAATGGATTTGTTGAGTAAAACAGTTGGTGCTGAGGATCCAGAGTTCATGATGTATCCTTTTGGGGTTGGGATGGGTTGCTACGGATGAGCTCTATGCTGTTTCAGTAGACAGAACACCACTAGAAGCTGGTGTGCATCTTCTGGTTTAGTTTTACTTTGCATGCCCTAACACTGCTCTCCTGTGTGAGCCACATGGGTTACATGGGGACAGTTGAAAGGATTCACTTCACAGAAAAGAAAAAAAGTTTCCAGGTTGCATCTACATTAGTGTTTTAGTTTGATGTATGATTCTGGATCTGATATATAATCCCCAATAATCCAGTGTATTCTAACCATTGGATGAGTGGGAAGATGCTGCTAAGGTAGCTTTTCCACTGGCTGTACTACTAGCATGCATCTCAGGCTGCTCTCTGAGGTGAGACCACTGAGAAGAATGGTGATCTAAATACACCAAATAATTTCCTTCAGGTATACTGGACCATCTGTTGTGGGACAACTTTCTTAAAATCCCCCAGGTGTAATCCTCCATGTTAGAGTTCAGAACGTAGAGGGGAAGTCCTAACTTTGAAATTGTCTCCAACAGGAAACAGAACATCTTTTGGTTTACTTTGTAGGTACTGGTTTTGTGGTACAGAAATATACCCCATCATCTCTGTATTTGTTTGGTTTTGTTTCCATGTTTGTTGCATCAATAAAATCTGCACCTGTTTGTTTTGGCACCAGGAACAGTTAGTTGTCTAGTCTGTATAAACATTTCCCACCTGCCTTGCTTATCTCTCTTCCAGTGATAAATACCCACTACACTTGCTGTGGGTAATTAGCAGGCCAGTTAATCCAGGAGAGCCAAATACTTTCTTTCGGACATCTGCAAACACTTTTTTTTTTTTTCTACATGCACTTTTATATTAGAAATTATGAGAGACAATTTTTTTTTTTTTAAGGTATACGGGGAGAAAACAGAAAGCATTTCAAGATGATGTTTTGTTATCATGAACAGGCATTAATAATTGACATTCATGGTGAGAGAGAAGGCAGTACACACTCTGAGGGACTGTGATGATATCATGGTAACCATGAGAGCAAAGCCCGAGTGGTCTGTGATGACGACAGATATGTGCATTGCTTTATACAAGCTGTTCCTCTGTTGGATGGTTTATATTTGATGGAAATCAGTTTATTAAATTCATACGTAAAATAGCTACACATGCTTCTGAAAGTTTGCTAGAGACAAGATTAGGTCAGCTCAGTTGCACAAACATGGGGAGAACAAACTGCTGCGAACTTCAAGCATTACCCCAGTGAAATGAAGCAGAATTTCCATCCTTGTGTTACAAGGGGAACAGCTGTGCTGCGAGGGAGGAACCTACAGATGGGCAAGCCTGCTTCCTGGGAGCGATCGGTGAGATTTTCATCCTGCATGCCCAGGGCACAGGCTGCTTTATCAGGGATTATAGTTAGCTCCTATGAATCGTTGTAGTTACAATTTCCTTTGGTAATCTCCTCTGTATTCCTATCCCGAGCCCTCCAAATAAGGTGCAAAGATGTACCTCTTCTGTGATTACAGGCATGCATCCTATTGCCTTTAGATAACTTAAAAACTTTATGATCATAAAACAGCAGCTATAGCTTGTCTTCTTCACACCCTCACAAACCAGTTTACAGTAACTCCCAAGAAAAAGATTCTTTTTTGCCTTGATAATTAATACAGTTATCAAAATACAAATATTGTTTTCACTCTAATCATTTAGCAACTTAGTTAATTAACTTGGTGACAACCATTGCAAAAGGCAGCTTTTTGGCTGCCAAAGCATAATGTGGGAGGGAGGGCATTCTGAGGCTCCACCATTTCAGAATGGTGAAAACTGGAAGCTTCTGAGCAAAGTCCGGTAGAGAAGAGCAGGCCTCCAACCCACTTTTAGCTGGGGTCTTAGTGCCTCAGTTTCCTGCCGACTTTCCTTTTCCGTAAGGGAAGGCTGCATGCTAGCAATGGTACAGAGCCGTTGGTTGTTTCAACATGCTTCACTAAGGCTTTTTTTTGTACACGATTAGTTTTTTCCTTGTGCTCAGCCTTTCTGTTTAGCTGCATGAGCTGGCAAAGCAACTGAGTTCTGACATTAGAGAATCCCGCTGGTACGAGAATTTCTTTGCTGGCAGACAGCTCTCTACCTTCACAACGCCAACGGTGACAAGGGACCAGCCATCATTATGTATTGTTATGCTGTAGCTCCTAAATACGTGTTTCTGGGAAGATAAACATGTAGCACGTAGTTGCAGAGCACTTGACATATAATGTGTTCTTGGTCTCCTTCCTGGTATACAACTCTGCTGCAGAAACCTTCGTTTTGGGTAGTACTTGTTTGGCAGTAGTATTGCTTCAGGCTAAGTATGAGCAGATATATCTTGGTTGTCTTGTCCTTTACGTTAGGGATGATAAAATCCTAAAAACTATAAAACATAAAGTTCATGGTCTTGTCCTCAGCCTTCCGAGATAGGAACTGGGCCCTCACAAGCTGCTGTTAATTGAGTGATTTTGGTTTTTTGTTATTTCCTATTCTGCCTGAATACACTGGTTGGGCAGGTCTAAAAGTCTTTTTCTTTAGTGATGGCTTAGTTTTATGGAAATACCCTCACATAACCTAGGACTGCATACAGCAATTGTAAGAAGTATTTGCTCTAAACTCAAACAAGCATGTGCTAACACTTAAAGACAAAGAAATGGTGGCTGGAAAAAAAACTCTTCAGTGTTGGAGTTTTAGTTACCATTGCAATGTAAGATACCTAGTAATGGCCCATCTGGGTAGTACCTTGTATTAATACATGATCGGTTTAGTATAGCTTGTGGCATCTCAGCCACCACGTTCCTTCAAAATGATTTCCAAGACTGCAGGAATGTCCATGAACTGCTGTCTTGAGAGGAGTAGCTTCTTTGTCATTTAGTTACACCTTTATTGTTGTGATTTCAGGTGGGAAGAGCAGGGCACTCTCCTGGGCAAATGAAGTGTCCCAGTCCCAAATGAATGATAAGAGGTAAATATTAGGCCTTTGAAAAACATCCTAGAGAATTTTCTCCTTTTCTTTAGTTCTTATGTACTATCCTTCTTAAAAACACATGGACACTTAACAAATGTATTTCAAATATAATAAAATCTGTGATAGAATTAGAGCTGAATTCATAAATGTGCTCTTTATCACTCCTTACTGACCAGAGGGATGCATAAGGTTCACTGACTGAGTTTCTCTCTTTTTCCCGTACAATTTCTTTAGCCTAGTTATCTGAATTATCTCTTATACTTCCCTGTTTTCCTCTATATTAGTATTATTTCCACATAACTTGAAATATTTTTCATTTCTCCTACCCACTAAAATATCAGGAAAGCTTTTATTAACTTTGGTGTCAGCATTTTTTTATTTCAATAAGCATTTTGTTGGCAAATTCCCAAACGTTTCACAATATTAAGTGTTGCAGTTGTTGATCGCTGCTTACAGGAGGTCCCACAGTTTTTTGTGTTTAGTGCGTAGACATATAACATTTTAGAAGAAAGTCTTTAGAAATGGATAACAAAAAAGAAATATAATGAAAATGCACCACATTTGTTTTTTTCCCCCCTGAGAAGTAGAAAACAAGAGAAAGAAAACACTCAACCATTCTGTGTAAAAGCAAAATACTTGAACGTCCTGGGGGAATGGGAAGGAAGGTTCAGTGACAGGTGATTTTGTACTCCATCTTTATGAATTACAAACATGTTTGAGGTAAGCACAAACTTTTCTGCTGTCTGTCTGGAGGACCTATGTTGCTTATTGGTTGTCCTTTTTCACTTGCGCTTACTTTTCAGACTTCCATTGCCACAAAGTAGGTTAAAAGACTAGTTTCTACAGTTTCTGAGGATCAGGCATCAGGGTTGAATAATTTTCATTCTATTTTCACCCTGTTTTTTCCCTCAGGGTTGAAGAACTAATAGCTGTGCAGTTTAGCAAACAAAATGAACCTGTTTTGTTCCTATTAACATTCAGATTTAGCTCAGGAGAAAGTACTCATCCATTTCAAATATCCACTTCATGCCAGACCAGCTTATTGCAGACCTGGAAGGCCAATGTAAAAATTGGCATTAGTTTCCCAATTGAAAAAAGTAGGAAACATACAGTATTGTCACAAACCCAGTATTTCCTCTTTTAGAACAACAGGTGTTAAGTATACACCACGTTTGTAGTCTGATAAATGAGATCTGTTCCAAGGAAGCTAAACTAAATGGCTTTTTCTGTTTGCTTTTTATAGGAATTGTTCATTGAGGACTGAGCACTTATATTTGAATAGCACATGAAAAAATTATTTGCCCATTAGGCCGCACTTTTTCATCTGTTTCTCTCAGTAAGACTGCCAGGTCAGGCTGTTACCACCACATTACCAACAATTCATTCCTGTCCCGTGTAGGTATTTTCTGCAGGCTTATTTTTAGACTGGATGAGTTCCCTGATGCAGTTTACATAGCTTCATAAGCAGTTCCAAGAGAGCAATGTGGGGGGAAACAAGGAGAGGAGAAGAGAAGGGCGCATGGAGAAGCATACACGGGAAAAGATGCTATTGAGCTAAGACGAATGTCTGTGGAATCATGACTTTAAAACTGCCCTTGCTAGGATGATCTTGCTGCCTCCTATCTGAGCCTTACGCTGTGCCCAAGTAAAAAGCTTTATCTTAGAATTCAGCTCAGGTGTTTTGCTATACATAGGCTCTAGGTTCTCTGTTTGAA
>JAVJGG010000021.1:22583725-22610086 GCA_035590195.1 Aviceda cuculoides | reverse complement strand
CTTATCTCAACCCACGAGTTTTATTTCTTTTCCTGATTTCCTCCCCCATCCCACTGGAGGGGGGGAGCGAGTGAGCGGCTGCGTGGTGCTTAGTTGCTGTCTGGGGTTAAACCACGACACATGTATATGCTTCAAACTTATAAGTAACATGTTCTCTTTATTTGGCAATTAGTCTTTTTGTCCTTTTTCTGAAAACCTCATGTAAAAATAACTATATTTATTTCACAGACATTAGAGAACAACAAAAACATTTTCCTAGAGTGAATTTTTTTTCCAAGAATTACACATCAGAGCTATAGCCATATAATACATTTGTAAACTTCTGGAAATAATACATTGTGTTTAAATAAGTATTCTACTATACAGTTTAGGCCACAGAATTGATAACAACCCTCACAGAGAACAGGAATAAAATGTGTATATGTGTAATAGAAAACAGGCAAAGTTGGAACAGGCAAGGTAGGACTAGAGAACACGTAAATGTACAACAGAAATCATTCATCTATTAGTAGCAGAAAGAGCTCTCAAAACTGGTTTTTCAGGACGTGGGCGGAGGAGATTCTGTTTTGAAAGAAATTAGGCTTTGGAACTGTCACTAATGTAAAATCAGCTGCTAAGTCAGAACCCAAATCTGTATGTGTTTTCAAATTAGAACTATATAATTGTTTTTAAATGGCATGCTTTTTTTAATAGAGTGTAGAAGGGGGGGCGATAATTATAGATCTTTTTTTCAACTCATTCCTTTCACTTTGCTATATTTTAATGAAGAATACTTCCTGTTTATACATGGGTTCCATTCATGGTGCAGAAAAGTCATTGTATCAAAACAGATACAAAGAATAGGTATTTTTGCTACACCTTTAGCAAGGGTGGAAATGATTTCTGGATACTTCACAAGTAGCTTGTTCTTAAAAAGCAAACTGTGGCTAAATTTTTTTCAAAATCATATACTTGAAGCAAATACAAGTAAATGAGTTTTTAATTTTAGATAAAAATTCCCAGGAAAGAATAAAGAAACAGTAAAGCAAACCAAAGAGCAAAAGTGACATTAAAACAGCCATTTGGGAAAAGTAGTCTGAACAGTGAGTTTGTCATGAGAGAAATAGCACTGAAATAAATTACAATTAAGAATATAATGTATGTAATGAAGTAATTAAGATAGTATGGCCAAGAGAACATTTCAGAAAGGTCCATGGAATTTGAACACCTAAACTGAGACACTTTAAGAGCTGAACTTTCGTAATCAAGTTCTTCACACTTCTTGAAAATCAGATCCTTTGAAGTGGGATCCTTAGTTAGACACTAAGAAATCACAGAACATCTGAAAATGTAGGACTTTCGATACATAGTATATAAAAACAGAAAAGTAAATGCCCTTACCTAGGTATGGTGGAAGTTAGTGTCCTAGCGTGGCTCAGAGTGGTAAGTCAACCTGGAGATATCTGGAAGTGAGGTACAATCAAAGCAAACAGAGAGCTGAACTGTCGTTCCCCATCCAGCTGTCTGAAAAGTCAAGAGATCTCTCCTTCAGAGGCTGAGTCACCTCAGGAGGAGGTAGGAGGTGTGGAAAAGGGTGGCACCTTGTAGAAATACCAGATCAATTAAAAGTACCGGTGAGTTGTTATGCTTCTGTACTTGCTGTACTTTTCAAGTGCAGTAGGGCTGGGTTTCACAAAATGAAATGCTTTTACAGACCTTGAAACAGAAAACCAATCAATTACTATTTGGAAAAAAATATGCTATGCTCATCTGGATTTTCTACAGAAAAATACATTGCAGAGATATAGGGCTGCCTCTCAGCTAGGGGGTTTCAGGTATTTACACAGGTGAAGATGGAGAGACACTGTATTTCATCAAAGGAAAATTCTGCAAAAATGTTACGTGGGGAACACACGCTGCAATCTGATATGCATTAAGTATTTGCACTTTCTGAGTATGTGGGCAGAGGCAAAAGATCTGTGGGGGAAAACCCTCCTACGAGAGATCTTGTTGAAAGTCCCTCTTATCTGTGCATATTTGCATTCTCCTTCAGTACAGCCAATAATAAACAGAAAGGAGAGAAGAGACTGCCTTCATTACTTTTTTTTCTTTTACAATGGCTGCAACACGTTTCTCTGTAGGCTAAGAACTTTCTCACTATTAAATACAGTAGCAAGGAACATAAACTTCCTTATAGGAATGCTGTATACCACCCTATGGCTCTGTTTAAGATACAGAGTCTATTTTTAAAGTAACTTATACAAGCCCACATTTTATATTTGGAGAGCTTTTGTAATGAAATATGTAAGATGTGGTTATACAAGATTCTGAGTAACCTTTAGTCCTATTGGGTTTTTTTAACATTAAGAATTTCTTTCAACACACAAAAAAAGCAGCTCTGACATAAATTAACTTAGTAAATGTCTCCTTAGTCATATTGCTAGTCCTTATTTTTGCTGATGTTTACCTCTTCATAGGCTTGGTGCTTAGTAGCATGAAGTTATTGTCTAAACATTGGTTATATCTGATGAAATACAGCTGATGAAGCAGAGCAGCAGACAGGAAATTACCAAGTATAAACTACTAACTACCACAAGTTTCAGAATTAATGAATACAAACAAGCAAAACTTTCTGAACTTTGTACATCTCATCTTCTGGATTTCTGAAGGTGAAAAATACTTATAGAAGTCCTGGCATATTCAGGTACACTGTGCTATATGTTTATCTTTTTACAATCAAGAAGAAAATTTTACAAATTAATCTCTTTACAGCCATATTATGATTTTACAATTTTAACACACATGCCTCCCAAATGAAACAAATGTCTTTCCTCATAAGAAATGCACAATGGGAATTAGCTTTAAAAAAATCTACATATGCTTTGAGTTGAAATGGACATATAGCTTTGATTTATAATAACAACACTTGAGACTAGGAATATCTTTTTGGTTTGAAGCATTTTTCACTCACAATCCAGGTGCTAGATTATATTAATTTGTTATAATTTTACATTCAACCAGAAGAGTTCTGCTTGTAAATCAGAGATCAGCTTAACTTGTCTCACAGTGCTTCCTTCTTTAGCCAAAACATTTGAGAAACACAAATAGAGATGCAACTAATACAGTCTGGAGAAATTAAATTGATATTTTCCTGTATTTATAACACGGAGAAGAAACTATGGGGCACAGCAAGCTAGTTCAGCTACCTAAAATAAGCCAGAGGCTTATTCTAAGACAGTCCTTGCTAAGTCTTTAGCGGCTGGCACAACGGAATAGACCCTTTACAGGAAAATACATACATATAAGAAATTCCAGCAATGGTACTTACCTTAGCTTGAGAATAAAGCAGACCAGCTATCTTTTATTGACTGACATGCAACAACCAGTAAATTCAATGGATGGTGATTTTTTTATGTTAGCTATGCTGATTACTTAATTTTTTCAAGCTGGAAAAAATAATTTTAAAAAAACCCAATATTTTTTTCAGATTAAAGAAAATCCGACTTACTGCTAATCATTCTGTCTGATTTTCTTTATGGTAATCGCATACAAGTATTGTACCTGGTTTATAAACAATGTATGATGCAGTGCCATGTACCACAAATTGAACATTTTCAGCATAAGCATACCGTGAAAGTGACCCATAACTATTTTCCATGAACAAGCTTCCCATACTTTGAAGAAATTCAGCTTTCAGAAATTCAGAGGAACTCAAACTTTGCTTCTGGATCTCAGTATAGCAAATAAATTGTACCACAAATCCAGTCATTCCCAGATTGTGTGAACTGTTCTGCAGTCAGGTTTAGAGAACAGTTTTGTTTTCATTCTCTAGTTTAAGGTCTTTATTAAATTGAAGGAGGGACAGAAATACAGATACAGTGAAATTTAATCGCTCAGACTATGTCAGATTTTTAATTATGTCTTCCTTATTCCCTTTCTTGCTCACAAGAAAATTCCCCAGTTGTAGCACAAAGAGATAGCATTCTGGACACAGATTTTTCAGCAATGTCAAAAAAGAACAATGCAAAAAATACAAGCACGTATATCCCTCTGTATTGTCCACTAATGACTTTTAATCAAAGGATGTAAATTACCCAATCTACTAGTTAACCACATTGGGCCATGCTTTACTATTGATTTATCAGAGTTGAAGGAATACTTTTTAGTTCAAACAGTAAAGTGCTTTGGTGACATCAGTAACTAATTTCATATCTACCTATCAACATAATGTCTACGTAATATGCTTGTTGGGAGTTAGGTAATAGTCTGCTTTCACTTGCCATTCTTGCAAGAAAAAAGAGGAACTTCTCTGAAAAATAGATACAAACATAAATGGCCACATCTTCAGCTGATATAATGGGATATAACTCCACCAAAATCATTCTGATTGATAGCTTGATTTGCATCAGCAGAGTGCATGGCCTGACATGATTTATGAAAGAAAACAAGAAATGTCTTAGAATTCCTCCCAACATTAACTCTTCTTTCGAATTTATCAATAACAAGCAATAGGGACACATTGCTGATTAGTAATCAGAGGTCACAATGTCTTGCTGTTTAGGCTGCTAGCATATTTTGGAGGCCATTTCTAGCAAGTTCATTTTAAATACCTCATCAACAATGGAGGTTTAGGCTTATTTGTCACCCAAAGAATTCTTAAAATGCCTCCTAAGAAACTGCCAGTAGGGGATGTTGACTTTTAAAATGGAGTAGCACTGGCAGGCAAGTGAACATAACTAGTTCACAAATGCCATCATTTAGACTTGAATGGCTTATTCAGTGTTATTAAAGTCAAATGCGTGTAGCACCCTACAGTGGTAATAAATTATTGTACGTCCCAATTCCTGCCTCTCTCTGAACAAGATGGTTGTGTTCTGTGTACTTAGCTTTAGTTTATACTTTTCTACAAAGTCTATGTTCCTTGACGGCTAGTAAGATGCATTTTCTTTACATGATTTTCTTGTCAATTTTTGTTGAGTTTCCATTTTTAAGTACAAAACATACTGCAAAATATTTTTCTACCTCCACATCCTTATTAATGTTTACAGGATGGCCATCATATGAAAATAGCATAATGTAGCCTTGATCTATTGAGCTTTTAGGTAGATTTACAAGACAGTGATGGGCATGAGCAATGACTCAGCAGGCAACTTTTTGGACAAATACCATTCTGTGACTCCTCCCAAAAAGGGAAGAATACACTACTGAATAAATTTTTTTCATACACGCAGTCCTCCAAAAGAAAAGTCCTTTAATACTTCAGACTTTCCAAGTAGGATTAGTAAACTATTGTGTTCCAGGTTATAAGATGCTATTATTATTACTGGTGTGTCCAAAAGATTTAAAGACATTCTAGCAAGTGCTATTCAAATTTTTTAGTTTCAAGACACAGCTAAACCAGCTACATTTATCCTGTTAAGTAAAACATACCAAAGTCCAGTCTCTGGCCTGAGGACAAGTGGCACAACATGGTTTGTATCTAAATGGCTAAACTTACTTTCCGAAAAGAACTGTGTGGCCTCATCCATGCTCCTATCGAAGCAGCATGGGGCTTGTACTAGAGATCCATGCCCAAGGGTTTTTTCAGAGATAAATAATTGGCAGGAACAAAACTATGTCAAGGAATGTGCATGATAATGGCAAGGACAAACAAAGGATATTGCTCAAGCCCATGTCCTACCCCTACTTAGTAAACTAGTGTGGTCCTACTCATTGGACTTGATTTTTCTGAAGTGAATTGTGTTCAACATAACTCGTGTCGAAAGATGACTAAAACTAAACACTCTAAAACATATAGATAGGTGTTGGCAGTGGATGATGGCCAGCTGCCAGGCAGCATTTAGCAGGCAGACACAGCTAGTTAATGTAACCTTCATCTGGGAGGTGGGTTGCACATCTGTGCCACCCACACATTTTTCTTGCTTAAGCGTGGTCTAAGATCACCTGTATACGTAGGCAGCAGTTCTAACAGTCAAAAGAGGAAGGGTCATTTAGGGAAAAACGAACCCAGGGCAGCAAATATAACACTACTACTTATCATAGAGAAGGAAGTGGTGCTCATGCATAGGGTGACACCTTCCTCCTGAAGGTGACTAACACAAGGACTGTTCCTCCCTCAATTCCCAGTCCAGACCTACATAAAATAAGGGGATGCTTGGCACCTGTGCTACCTCTATGTACAGAGGTACTTTTCACCTATGGTCAAAATAATTAACCAAGGGAACGTATTGCCTATGGGTACACCCTTACCAAGAGGTATGTAGGACTCAGAACCAGGCTAGAAACAGTTGTGTGAATCTCAGCAGAGTTCATGACTGCAACAGAGAGGAGAGGGAGAAATAAGGAGCATGATTTTTTTTCCATGGGCATGTTATTCTATCATTAGACTCCCATGGGATTTCTGTAAATTTCCCCCGAAGATTCTGGTCCTCCTGCTCCTAGACAGTCATCTCAAAATAAAATAAACTACTGATCTGATGTGAGACGGAAACCCCCTTTCTCCATGGACATCCTAGCTCATACTAAGATGTGGGTTTTAAAGGTAGATAAGCAATGTCCTGGGCAGGCTTGCAAAGGGCAACTACTGGCAGTGCCAAGTGCCTGGGGTCCTTTCTAACAACTTTGTTCCCCCTCGGTGCTCAGAAAGTCAGCATTCCTCTTGCTTCCTCCACATGTAAGGCTCATCTCCAAGCATGCCTAACCCTGCCAAAGAACAGAACGAGAAAGCAACAGCCTACTGACTGGAAAAGTCACTTAGCCTATAGATAAACCCAAGTTCGAATCATTCCTCCTTTTGACAGCAGCCCATTTTTACCAGCAGACTACCTTAACCACTGAGTTATAAGATATTTTTTGTAGGAGGGAACACAATTACCACAGTTTTTATACATCCCTGAAATTTAAATATTCACTGGAGAGAGAATAATGCTACAGACCTTTTGCTATGACATACAGATATTGGTCTCAAAACTGTCTAAATGAATGTGTAGATATTATACATAAAAGTCTCCCTTTTCATGTTGTATTTTTCAGAATTTTATCACTTGGGTGATTAAAATAGGTAGAGAGAAGAGTAATTTTGTAACATCCTATAGCAACTGTTGTTGTGCAGAGGCAGAACAACTTAAAGACACTTTCACTAGATTATGTTACTGTTAAAGTGAGTACATTTCAGTAAGTCTGATATGAAATACCAGAATGCACCAGGGATAATGTTGCATTTTATGGATTAACTTTTGCCCACCCAGCTTACTTTTCCTAATGCTACTGCAGGTTGCCATTCCTGGGGAAGACCCTTCAGCTGGTTAAAGCAAGGTATGCAGTCTGGTTGTTTAACCACACCTTCCTGTGTACAGGAAGGAGCACTGTCAGAGCTTTTTCATATGCATTTTTTAAATGCCAAGAAAACCCTAGCGACAATGCAGATGTATTTGGCAGCCCATTGTTCTCCCCAAAGGTGTGGCAAAGTTCATAAACTAAAGAAGGAAGAAAAAATTGCTTTAGATAGTATGCCAAATGTCTAAACCTTTTCACTGCTTCTAGTTGCCACGGAAAATGAATGAGTAGTGTCTTCTGTTTTCCTTTAAAATTGCTTGGCATAGAAAAATGCTAATAATAGCAGGTGCCAGTACACTTCATGGAGATAGATACACAATCTTCAATGTTAGTGGGCCTGATCTTCCCACAATTTAAATACCTCTCTACTCTGCAAATAAGTCCCTGAAAGTCTGGTCCATAGCATGCTAAACTTGTGTATATTGATCTTGCACCACTGCCATTACTACCTTAGCTAAAGAACACCAAGAGTTACTGGTAAAATCAGTTATCTAAGGAAAATTGTGCTGAAAATCTGGCTAAGTCAAATGACACCTGTGTGGTGGTACCAGCTGAATGGCTGTAACCAGTTTTGTAGCTTATGTTATCGATAGCTTATTTGTTAATGTGTTACCATCATCTGAATTAACAAAGAACGTTCATATGGCTGACTAAAGAAATGAAAATCAGGTTCTGACCAATAGTAGTGGGAGTGTGAGAATTATAATTAGATGTGCTTTTTGTCATTAAAGAAGAAGAAAGACTTTATATTATCCCTATCCCCTAAGAATCCCTATTGAGAGAGAGGTCTGGGAAGGAACAAACAGTGCTGCTCTCAGAGAAAGCCATCTTGTTAGAAGATGTTAGAAGATAAGAAGTTAAGGGGAGGAAAGTTTCTTCCTGCTCCCTATCTGAAATATTCTTATAGCAATTATTTGGTCATGAGCACTGCAAATACATAGAGGACAACCCCTCCAGGCTGGGTTTTTTATGGTGCAGATAAGGAGATGTATCTTCCCCATAAGATATCCACGTGAGGAACTTTAAATTACACTTATCTGATAGATTAGGTTTCCCCTCCTTGTCCTGGTATTGCACTGGGATTATCTGCTAGGGCTAAGCAGCTTTTTCTCTTGTAACGATGTTTCTTTCTTTTACTATTTGGATTAAAATAATTGATTGAGAACTTGATTGTTATTTGAAAACCTATATGGAACTTTTACACCAATCAAAAAAACCCAGTGAACCAATATCCCACCTATTCAATGAAATCTTCATCTGACAGGTGGGTTCCACACTAGTGTTATCAGCACACATAACTGCTATGCATGCCAGCCAAATGTAACAGATTGTGATCCTGTTCTCTATCCACATCAAAGCTGAATATAAGCATGGAAGAAAGGTAGGTTTTTCCCCATTCCTGGAAGATGCTGGCTGTGGTACAGTTAGCACAGAACAGCTTCCTGTAGAAGAGTTGTTAGAAAATGTGTTCCAAAATCAGTAACTGCAGAAACAAGAAAAAGGCCAAAAATGGGAATCAGAAAGAATGGATTTGAACTTTAAAAGGTTCAGAGAAGGACAAAAAAAGATGATCAAAGATACAAAATTACTTCCCTTTCCTCTTACAAGGAACAAATGCATCAGCTAAGACCCTTTTAGTGTGGTGAAGGGATGTCTGAAAGGAGGTGTAAGTGGTCTAAAAAAATCACAAACAGTATGGCAAAGGTGTATTTTAATTCTCCCCCAACACAAGAGCTATTTGGCATCACAATTAAGCTTATAAGAAGAAAAAAAAAAAGAAAGAAAAAGAGGTGTTTCTTCCTACAATATGTATGTAAGCTGTCTTGCTGCAGGAAGCTGTGTTTCCAATATTTTATGAAATGCAACAGTTTATTTATACATGTGTATATCTGTACTTGTGTTTGTGTGTGTGTATGCATGTATGTGCATAAATACTTATATATGCATGTGGGTGTATCCACACACAAAACAGTTCAATGAGAAACAAGACAAGCTTGTGGAAGAGAAATCCATTGATGGTTACTAGGTAAACAGAAACTACAGTTAGCTAAGAAAGACCCTAACTTGTAAATTGATAGAGACTGTAAGGACACTTAGGGAAAGCAACTCCTATGCTTCCCCTGGTCTTCCACTCTTCCCTGAGCATCTGTGTTTGGCCACTGTTAGAGACAGAATATTGGGCTAAATAGACCTTCAGGCTGACCAAAGGACTGCCATTCCTATGTTATGTCCCTATGGTCAAAATTTGTATAAGGCACATAACTAAAATTGCATTAAAATTATTTCCCAATTCGTTGATGTTGATATAAACAATTAGAAATACAATCAAGGTGATACCAAATTTTTGTAGAATGTTGATGCTTTAGGTATTAAAATAAGCCAGTCTTCTTAGCGAAGGGGCTGTCATTCAGCCCCTCAGCTGAGAGTCATTCAGCATTGTCATTTTAGTTCCTTCAGACTGAACTTCTACTCTAGTTACATGACAAATGTGGAGAGTATGTATATATGCAAATATGGAGAGCACCGTGTTTTGTTAGCACACGTTTAAGACCCTTTCCTTACTCATAAATGTCTTTGCAGTCAAATAAAATTGCTCATCTGTTTCAATAACAGGTAAAATATCAAGGCAGATTCATTATATGTGTTGAAATGTAGGTCATCTGCAGGAAGAAAATAGAAAATAGTATCACAGAAGTGGCATCTTTCCTCCACATTCCCCTCCCAGCTTCTCTGGAGAAGAATTCAGCTGTCTCATTGTCCTCCCTTATCCACAGGAGTGGAAGGATTAATAGCATTTCCAAGAATATTCCAAGGAATAAATTTCAGGTGTAGATTTCAATCACAAACAGAACTATGTGAAAGAAAGGAGAAGCCCTTTCCTAAATTAATATATCTGCAAGCAGGGCTTCATGGGCTAAGCTGATGAAACAACTGAGCTTTCTTCTTGCCTTTACAAAACACTGTTATAGGCTATTATAATGGTGAGTAAGTTAGTACATTTTAAATATCAACTTCTCCTTTCCTTTTATTCTCAGTAAATTATATTCTTTTGAATAATTGTTTTCAAAACTCTGAGTACTTTGGAAAGAATGTTGGCAGAAACAATCTTTTACAGGATTTTTAATGTTCAATACACAAAAAATTGAGCTGAAGGTTTTTCATTTTTTTTTGTTGCTGTTGTTAAGTGCAATGAAAACAAAGCTGGGCTTTAAAACAGGATGATTTTAAAATAATTTGGGTGATATTACAAGGGAGAGAGTCAGAACGGAATTATTATAATTATCTGGATGTAATGATGGAGTCCCAGATCAGTTCCTGAAGTTCCAGATCCTGCTACGGTGCTATAGGAGCATAGGGTGAAGAACCCAGTCATTTCAAGCGTGGGCTGCTCTGGATCCTCATGCAGGCTATTAGCCTGAGAAAACTAAATGCCAATTAAGTTCTAAGTAAATAATCTGAATTCTACTCAATTAAAGGAGAAGCCAAACTAGTGACAGCTATTTTCAAACACTTGCTTCCTCAGAGCTAGGCGAGACTTTCCATCACAGGCCCTATTTAACAAAAAAGCTAGGCTACATCAAAAGCTAGGCTCCTACCTCTACATTTGTCACTCAGGACACCCCTAATGTAAACTCACTCTAATGTAGATGACTAAAGTAGGTCAGAGCATTGGGATCTAGAAATTACTATTTCTCTCCACTGCCTTGAAAGGGAGCCTAAAATGACAAGTCAGATGTAGGCATCTACACTGTAAACACCTAAACATGTCAGATGAATCCCATGTAATGGAAGGATTTCAAATAAAATTTTTACTCTTGCAGGAGGCAATGACTTCTTGCCAAATTAAAAGGAAGAGGAAAAAAGCATGTAGATTTTTTTTTCTCTGTGTCTGGCCAAAATTCAAGTCAGAAAGCTCATTCTGCAGTCTCAGCAGTACTGCATCTATACTACATCAAAATTTATCTCATTCTCAAGCAAACTGCTTGTCCTGTGATGCATTGTAGAAAACAGCTTCCCTACTGCACCGTGGCTACTTACACAAAAAGTGTGACAAGGAGATTATAATCTGGCCATGTGGGAGTCTGACCCACAGAGAAATTGCAAGATGAGAGGAGAGAGACAAAACAAAAAATCATTGTGCTTTCCTGACAGTTCTGGCCTTCTCCTTCATGGGTACAAAAGAAATATTCCTTCTATTTTTAGAATGAATATGTCAGATCTTTCTGGATTTGAACCCTCTAGCTAAAGCAACAGTAAGACTTGAATTTTTGGGTTTAGCTGCTTTACTTGTAGGTAACTATTCACTCTGTTCAGATCCCTGAGCTGCAGACAAACCAGTATGAATTAGGTTTGGCATCTTCTATGAACCCGTGAGCAGAACCTCCATAGTACTGTGCTTAAATCACAACCTTTTAATTCTTTATCTTTTCTTAACTTTCATTTTGAAATACACAATGCTGCTCCAGAATATTTGAAACTTTTAAACTCATAGTGCTAAGCTCATTTTAGGTTGAAGCAGAAAGCTCCAAGTCAGCGAGCTGTGTTGTAGCTTAGTTCTACAGCCAGGTTGGGTGTGTGAAAATAGCCACCACACACTGGAGAATAAATTGCTGGGTTTGGTTTTTCTTGATTTACAAGTTGCTATAAGAGGTGCATGTTCCCAGGGAGTGGTGAAAAGTAGGGGTGTGTTAAACAGGTTTAAGAACATTTTAAAGAGACACTGTCAGGTTTGAGACATAGTAGGTTTGGTGTACTTCCTCCTTCCTTCCAAATAACATTTTCTGTTTCTGCGGTTACAAACAGCTGAGCTGCACCCTGCCTCCCTCTTTAAGTGATACCACAAAATCCAGCGTAACAGTTATGTGTTACACTGGTTGTGCTCTCTGTGTCTTATTTTCTTTTTTTTTGCCATCAGTCAAGAAATGAAACTGCCAGGACGGCTGTTCTTTGCACTCCTTGGAGATCAGAATTCATGTGCCAGCAAGTCCAGCCAGTAAAATCTTATGGTTTTCTGTAAAAATAGTGAGGTGAGGACAAGGAACACTTGAATCAAACTATTTCTCCACTCAGAGCGGTACAGACATTATTTGCTAGTATTCCTGGGGCCACCACTTTAAGGTCTGAAATACCTCAGTCCAAAGTCTGGGCTGCAAGCTTCTGGGAACCTTGGCAAAAGTCACATGATTTTGAACCTGAATTTTCTTAGTTCTCAGAAGTTTTACAGGAATAATGGACATAATTTTTAATATTATATATACATAGCATTGGCTTTGAGCCTTGGAGGACTACTGGGTATTTTCTCCTGGGTATCCTACTGGAACTAAGGATAATTCCAACTGAAAATGAGATTAATCTTTCTTAAATGGATTTCACAAGGGATGACTGGAATATCCATTTCAACCCCTTGCTTAGTATAGGAGAATAGAATTAGCAGAGCACAATGTATAGACAAACTTCAGCCTGACATTATTGCAAATAACATTGAAGTCTTTGTTTGGAAGGATTCAACCTCACTCTCTAGGGAACATTTTTAAATCACTTTTTTTCCCCAGCTGGTAAAAATGTTAGATTTTAGATGTCTCCCATTAAAGGGGGTTGTAGTGAGGTGGGTGCTGGTCTCTTCTGTCAGATGGCTGGAGATAGGACAAGAGGAAATGGCCTCAAGTTGTGGCAAGGCAGGTTTATGTTGGATATTAGGAAAAATTTCTTTACTGAAAGGGTTGTCAGACATTGGAACAGGCTGCCCAGGGAAGTGGTTGAGTCACCCTCCCTGGAGGTATTTAAAAGACGTGTGGATGTGGTGCTGAGGGACATGGATGTGGATGTGGCAGTGTTGGGTTCGGGGTTGGGCTTGATGATCTCAGAGGTCTTTTCCAACTTAAATGATTCTATAATTCAATGAATATGCTCCTTATACCAAATAATAGAGCTCTCACTTCTATCAACTGTTAGCAGGGAAATTTTGGCTGTACCTTATAGTCCGCCTTCTAAATTTTTATATGATTTTTTAAAATATATTATATATATATATACACTTCAAAATATGGAAGTCAAACCTGTAAGGATCATAAGCAGAATTTATACTTGAATTAATTAAATACCTCTGAATTGTCCTTGGTACTCTTTTTAAGTGATGAAGCAGTCCTAGTTTCAAGTTTGTCTCCATAGCAGCAAACAAAGGAATTTCCGTGAGATCCCTGTTTCCAGTCCCCTAGTGCAGCCAGCAGCTATGCCATACAGTCTGTTATATACCCTGCTCAAGTATCATCATCATCAGGCATTTTCTGGCCCTACGACTTTTACTGAAAGCTGTTCCAGAAACCCTGATGATTGTAAACCACTTCCTAATTGCCAGTGCAGGTATCATAACTCTGTTTTAATAATCATCGCATCCCTTCACTTTCTATAAAGAATGGCATCCCTGTTAAAACATTTTTACTTGTATACTACAAATTCATCAAAGAGATGAAAAATTAAGCCCTTTCAAAGAGGCCTTGCTCATACACTTAAAGGGATGGTCAATGTTAATAAAAAGAACATTTAATTGGCCTTGGAAAGTGAAATTCATGTTCTAGAGGCCAGTTATATGACCAAGATGAAAAGGGGCTCTAACTTGCCACATCTTTGTAGACTGATGGGCTAATTTAGTAGCAAACTAGTAGACATATTACCTGCTTTAAAAGTCCACAGAAAAGGTCCAAAAGAACATTACAGTCCATACCACTT
Organism: Aviceda cuculoides; assembly: GCA_035590195.1. NCBI lineage: Eukaryota > Metazoa > Chordata > Aves > Accipitriformes > Accipitridae > Aviceda > Aviceda cuculoides. The sequence continues at coordinate 22,596,046 of JAVJGG010000021.1, read as the reverse complement.
CTTATTAGCTATGTATTTTTGTAAAAATGTTATCAAGCATTTAAGATCCATTTTCTGAAGGAAAAATCCCAAGTGAAATTTCCTTCACAAAAGCTGAATTTCACATAACTTAAGTGTCTTTGACAATCAGGCATCAAATTTTAAAGGCCAAAGCCACAAGTGCCTAAATATATTTTAGAATGGGGAATCAGGTGCTTCAAATATTTTGCCCTGTAATGCCATGACAGATGATAGCACTGTATGACTGATGTCATGATTTTTAAAAAGCTTACGATTTGTCTTTTAATATTGCTGAACACACATACACATAGTCCCATCAAAGCATTTATGTATATCAAAGCATTTGGTTTTAAACATGGGCCAATGCTGTCTGTAAAATATTATAATCTGACATCCACATATCCAAGGCTTTGGTTAACTTTCAGGGAAAATTTAGATTATTTGGAATCTCCTTAAAAAGCATTATACAAATGTGCATAAAGCTCTCCTTAGTAATTTACAAAATCCTGTCACCGTAAAAAAGAAAATTTTCATGTGGTTTGGAATATGTTTAATAGTGTCAATTAATTAATGTTGTAATAACAGTAAATTATTTTACTTCACCACTGAAAAGTGACCATATAGGCAGTAAAATAAAATACCAAACTTTTTTGATTAGAAGTTTTCATATTATTGAAACAGCAAACAATTAAAACAGTTTGTTTTCATGCCTTTTAGTATTGTCTTTGTAGAAAATCATTACATGCTCTCAATTGATTTTTAACCTAAGATTTCTAAATCCCATGGCTGGATTAGTCAGGTATACAGCTGAGCTGATTACCTTGCTAATTGCATGTGATAATTTTAACTATAGAAAAATTCATCACAGGACAATTTTTAGGACACACAGTATTTAGCTACTTATTTGCAGAGGCAGCTTCAAAGATGTGTCAATAATGGCAGTGAGGTACAAGAGGAGCAGAAATATGGGGATGTTCAGATCTTAATAGTAAAAATAAGTGCAAACATAAAATATTCTACATGCAGAGAAACAGAAAACAATGTGTATCTTTGATAGATGATGTCTAAGAAGGGGTACGGTAATGGTATACAAAACTGTGAAGGACACAAAGATTCACAATTTTTATCCAACCTGTTTTTAAACTCAAGCAGAAGGACACATCTCATTCTATGATTGGAGTTTTAAGGTAATAAAAATATTTTTTTATATCATAACTAATAAGCCTCTCTAGAGGCCTGTATAGAGGTTAAACAGCCTCTATACAGGGAGTTAACATAGATCAAGAACTTCATGGCAACTAAAAAACGTCAGCTGCTTAATGGATAAGGATACCACCTATTTGTTATTTTTAACTGTAGGATAGGCTTTGGACTGCTCTACAAAGGCAAACTGATTCACAGAAGTCTAAGAACAGAATTTGCTATAAGCCAGCAACAATACATAATCTTTTTGTATCAAAGTATCATCTAAGAATGATATATTAATAAATCAGCCTGCTTAACCCTTCTACTGTAGCTTACTCCACTTTGATTTTCCTGTGTAAACAAGTCCTGGAATTCATAGGGAGAAAAAAAATTATAAAGAGAATATAAATCTCTTATAGTGCAGGGTTTACATTTACAGATGTTGGTGATTATGAAAGTTATGAAACTGTACTTGGCAAATGACAAATTGGCTACAGTTTGGTGGTCTTTATGTTCCTCAAGCTATCCTTGTCTTAGAAGCCTAAACGTTAATAGGCCAATACGCTTTCCCTGAAGCTACTGGCATCTATAAAAATGCTCTATTTTCTCCAATCCTTCTTCAAGATATGGCATTACTCTATGTTCCCTCCTCATAAATTTTCTGGAATTGTTAACCTGTAACTTAGCTTGGATTCCACAAGTGCTGCATTTCACTTTTTCAAGGAACTAACGTGAGTTCCTGTAAAACAATATGAACCTGTTATGCATGATTGGGTTTCCATTCTAATTGTAAGATGGGCTAAATTTCTGATCAGGCAAAACTAATGGAATGCAGCCAAATTCCTAATATTGCTTACAAGTGTAAAGAATAACAATGCCTTTAGCAACCTCTGTTCATTAAAGGTTTGAGGATGGTTCCTTTAAATTTATGTTAACATTGCTTTCCAATTTACTAGAAGGAGGAAACTTATGCTGACAAGGAGACAGTGTTATGGGGGTGGAAAATATACATGATCCAATCAGTGAAGCCAAAGGTGGGAGGAACAGCTGCTTCTTAAGTAATGACATATAAGTAATATTAGTCCCATTGGTTTAATTACATTGTAACCTTAAACAACAAACATCTGTTTTCCGTGTTTTCTTCCCAAAGGCCCTGACATTTCCAACATAACCAAACCTTCTTATACTTTTCATGATAAAATAGTTGAAGCAGTCAATAGTAGGAATGTTATTAGTATTAAACCCCACACACACACCCAAACCCAAAGACAAGATCCACAGGAAAAACAGATCACAGTTGTTCTCATAGTTTTCTTGCCTCCTGTATTCTACTTGATTGTACACTACAAAATGCAGAGATGAAGGATGGGGGAAATAGTAGATTAAAATGTCAGTATTTTTTTCTCATTTTCTCTGTCCTCATGAATGTTTGCAAAGAACATGTACCTGTGATCTATGAGACATACTTAACTTTCAGATCAATTCTGTTTCCAATATAAAAATAACTGGTGAATCACTGTGCAGATCTCAAGCATGTTTTTAAATTCCGTTGTGTTTTCCTTTCTCTCTTTGGTGCATCTACAAAAATAATCCATTTTTAGGTCTTGTATACTCGGGGTATGATGTACTGCTGTGATAAAGGGTGAGGGAATCTGCGTAAGTCCATGTGCCATACAGGAGGTCTGAATGAATCACAGAAAAAGGGAAAAATCCTACAGGGCAAAGATTTGTTTTATAGTAAAAGTCAATGTCCTTAAAAATTGTGTTTGCAAGTAGATGCTTCTACATATCAAGTGATGGGTCCCTAGAAATACGTAAAATGAGACAGCTAGGTAGGAAGGTGTGGGAATGTAAGCAAGCTGGATAGTCTTGCAAATATGGTTATGTACTTGTCTTTCGGAGAAACTTACCTAAAATCAGGAGCTTAACAGTGTTCAGTGGAATTTATCTTCAGCGGAATTATGGTGTAGGAAATAATTTTTGAAGGAGGATTACAAATGTAGAAATGTAGACAGAAATAACTACTTCAGGATGCTGTAAATTTCATTATATTCCTACATTTCAATAAAGATACAGTATGTACTAAAGATTAATTCAGATTTAGAACGCATTTTAATAATTAATGAAAAAATCTTTAGACTAATATTGTAAATTTTATAGATTGCATGTATGGTACATACCAGATTATCTGTGTCTATGAAATTTTATAAATCTGTAGGGTGCAGAAATTTACAATTAGAGATATGACCCAACCCCCAAAACTCTGATAATGCGCTAACCACACACTTAAAAGACACTTTGTTATTTTAAGTCTCATATTAGAATGTACTGATTGTTAAAGATGTATTAAAATAGTTGCAAAATAACTGCTCTTCACATTGTCAAAAAATATTTGCAAATAAATCATATTCCACAAATACTCTGATCAGAAAAATACAAAAATATGTGTTTGAAATATTTTTATAGATATTCTGAACATAATAACCTTGTAGTTTGTTATAAAATGTGCCTGAATTTAATTTAAAAGGGGCAAAACCAAATTGGAATCTAAAAAATAAAAAATTAATTTCAGAATTAAATCTTTGCATGACATACTTTTTTGTTTTCCAAGAAGACTGTGCTGGCTTGCATGCAAAAATGGGTAATTCCCAGCTACGTTCAGTCTACCTAGCAGTTATTTTTACAGACCTACAATAGGCTTTGCTTTTAAAATGCTCCTTCTATGGTATCAGAATAGAGTACCTTTACTCACTTGCTGCTTCCATGACACAAGTTAAGGATCATACCAGAGTAACTGGCAAATCTTGCCTCAGATCTTCAAGCCATTACCAGTACCAGCTATTCACCGTGATACTTTTTTGGAGGGCTTTGCTCTCAACTAAAGAGTCAGTTAATGGAATTTGCATCCCCACCTTAGTCAGTGTAGTCCAAACTGGCATTTTAGCTTGAGCAACTCATAAAAGCAGATTTTAACCTAAGATCCTGAATTATGAACTGAAAATGCAGAGGCAATAGCAGACATTGTGTTCTACAGGCTCTGCTGCAGGGAAATAACCTGCAGCACAAAAACAGGGATGCAACGAAAAATAAATTGTCATAGTAAAATTTCTGAGTTCATTTATCAGTATCCTGTCTACCACATTAGCAATAGTAAGCATAGGAGCACTTATGAACTAGGATGAAGTTCTTTAGCCTTCTCAGTATAGTGCCTTTAATCTGTGATGGAAGGCCATATTTTTAAACTGTAACGTCATTCTTCTGGTTTCTTTTTAATTTGTAATTGATTTGAAAAGTGACCATCAAAATTAAATGCAGTAATCCTCTAATCTCACAAAATACTACATCAATGATCTTCACCAATGATCTTCATTAAATTAGATATCTTAGTAAAGCATCACTTTGTGAGTGATAACCCCAGGTGTGTTTATATACAGACTCACATCTTGAAAAGACATCCGCATGCATTCTGAGAAAAAGGTGCACAGAAGAAGCTCCTGCATGAATCCTCTTGCATTTAGTCGCGTTAAAATGCCCAGGGAGGTGGTTGAGTCACCATCCCTGGAGGTGTTCAAAAAGCGCATAGACGAGGTACTCTGTACCATGGTCTAGTGGGCATGGATGACAGCTGGACTCGATGATCTTGTAGGTCCTTTCCAACTTAAATGATTCTATGATTCTACGATTCTATGATAAAATGCAAGTTTATTAAACAGCCATGGAAGTTTTCAATTTTAAACTGGGCTAATGAGATAAACATTGAAAAGAAGTCATCCGAGTCCACTGGAAAAACTCCAATTAGTAAGGTTCCCCATAAATACAGTGGCTTGCGATCTGCCAGCATCCTCTGTTTCCTATTGATTTTTCCATACATTTTCCTCAATGCTAAATGAAATGCCCAAAATCTAGACATTTTAGGTGAACAACAAACTAATCTGCTCAAAATTTCTACATAGTTTGTTTGATGACATTTAATTCCATAAAATTGGAACTAATTTGCAATGCTCCTATTTTTGCATTTCAGTCCCTATTTATTTTTTATTTTGTAGCATGTTTCTATACTTTCTGTGGGCCGGATTCAAAGCTGTTGCTCTTAATACTGGAGCTAGATGTTGTTTCACAGTGTATGCTAAGAATATAAATAGGAAGTAAAAATTGCTGAACTGAGATATGTATTATTTGTGGTTTAGATCCCATTACACAGGGCATGTCTAAACTGCTAACAATGGCCAGGAAGCAGGCTCGAGCGCTGGAACCCTGATCATCCACTCAGTTCCTTGGTTTACTTTGGATCATTCCAGAGCTGGAATTGGAGTGCTCCCAAAAAGCAGGATGAATCAAATCAGTGCATCAAATTTAGCTTCCTCTACCTACGCATACTTTTGAAAAACTACCTCAGAATGTTTAGCACCCTCAAATGGACCCTCATGCCACACCCTTGGTCCTTTCTGTCACCTCGGTTTTGTGCTATAAAATCAACCTTCCTGGCAGAAATGAAACCATTGCGTTATTACAGACACCTTGAAATTTTAAAAGGGTACAAGAGTCATAACGCATTAGGGCAACAGAGCACCACATGGGAACCAGGAGACAGTGAGGTCCAAAGGCTAGGTAGGTACCCTGGATGTGGGCAATCTACCCCAAAAGAGGCTACCCTTAAGTACTGCGGATACTAATCAACCCTCTCCACTTGGTGTTGGAGTTGCTCAGGTATTTGAAATTCGTAGCATTAAGAATGTGAGAAAAAAACATTCAAGGTTCTTTTTCTGCTCTACCTAAATGATTTTGCATGGGAAGAAGTAGTTTAAATTAGAAATTTTTGGTTTGGTCTCATTCCTAATTAAGGACAATTTTTTTAGAGAAAGAAAAAGATGTACTATCCTAAAGCTCTTGGGAAGAAAAAGAAGTTTTTGTCTGTAATGCGTGAGTGGTTCCTACCACACCTTTCATCATGTCTGTACCAGGCCAGTCAAATGACAGGTAGTGTTGCATTAAGATAGCATGAAGGTTTTCCCTTTCAGGATTTAAAAGGCATATGTGACGTGTCATTTCTGGTGACATTAACTTTAAGAAAAGTAAGTAATTGCAGATTTCCGTGAGAAAGAGTATTTGTTGGCTTCTCTAGATTTTCTATCTTCACTTCAACACAAGAAGTCAAATGTAAAAATTTAAATCAGCCCTTCTTGCATTGAGTTGACAGTATCACCTGGGTTGTAGAAGGTGACATTTCCTATTTGTTAAATTTTAACAGGTTCTTGTTCTCTGTGCAATTTTTATCTCTGATGGATCTTGGTTTTGAACTGTTATAGTAGGGAATTAAGGACTCAGAAATAAAGTAACTCCCTAATTGTAGGAAAAACATATCCATGCCATACTAATGGGTATTTTTCCATGGTTAAAGTGCAGAAGCTTGGCTGTAAAATCTAAAATCTCTTGACATATAGTGGAACAGTTTTCTTCTATCATTTCCAGTAACTTGAATATATTGACAGGAATAATTCTAGTATCTTTTCTGTATCACTAATGCTGTATGTTGGACACACTGGAACCTCACTATCTTAATTTCTGTACACAGTTTGAACCATCATTTCCATCCATACTAACTCTTGTGCATAGTGAATCTTCCCATCAAACTCAAAATGTGTGGAAGGGAAGCTGCTATGCTGTGGGTCTTCAAATGCAAAGGTTATTAATAGAGGATACATGCAAATCAATCTGCAAAGACTGAAAGGAGATAATGAAAAAGATTGAAATAAACAGTAAGATGGCATCAGGAGTGATTGGATCTACTGTGTGTGAATAACCTTTGAGGAGCAGGGCTGAGAAAGAGCCAAGTTTGGGGAACTCACTGGCACGTCTGTAAAACTCAGTTTCCTTGGATGTTAGCCTCTACTTGTTCTTCAGGTTTTAAGAACCTTTCAATCTGTGAGTGCTAGAGAAAAAAAAAAAAAATTCCTAAATAATAGAAGCTTTCCAGAAGACCACATAGGATGTTTTAGTCTGGCAAATAATGCAATGCAACCTAGGCTTTTCCTATGTATGCTTGAATAAAACCTATTTCCTTTAAAAATAAACTCATACGCTCACACATGGTGCTGGAATCCTTACTCTAAATCAAACAATTATAGAAAAACAGTAGCAGAGGGGGCAGTGAGAGATCATGTGCTGAGGCGTGATCCATCCTGTTGCTCCTCAACCTCTATTTGTACAGTTGATATATTTAAATGTACTTAAAATCTGCTATTTTTCTAACCAAGAACTTTCTGTAGGGCCTCATGACTGGACCACAGAATCTGGCCATTGTTTTATCCTAGGATAATGTATGCATTTCCAACCAGAGGACTTAACCGTCTTCATTACATAATGCCAAGTATTCAGACAATAGAAGCTAAGCCTGTTGTCAAATTGCATTTCCAATTGACATTCTGTGAGACATTAGAAGTCACTACATATATCTTCAGTGCATGTGGGAGTCATGACATTAAAAATGACATAAAACTTATTATGCAGACAGAAAATAAACATTTTCTTGCCTTAAAGAATTTAAGATTGATGGATAATTACTTTGCTTGCCAAGGAGAGACTTCCATAATCAGTATAAATCATAAGGTCATTAAATTGGTAGGGCAATGAGAAATAAATCAATGCCCTGAAGATGACTTGTAATTGCTTGTTGCAGGATACATGGCTGAATGATATTTTGTAAAGACCATACTGTGCATCTATCTAATTGGGTTGGATGTGTTAGAGTCTATAACAGAGCTAGCTGAATAAGTCAAAGACCACCCACATATGAACCAAATGACTTACGTGTCTGTGGGACACTCAGGAAAATCTTTACTTATTGCTCCATCTCAACTCTATCAGGACATTCCTAGGCTGCCTTGAAAAAGCATAGAAAAAGAAACAAAAGGTTGATTCAATTCATTTTGTGTAATATTTCTAAAACCAACGATAAGGAGACAAAAGTGACATGCAGTCATAGTGACAGCAATGCTATTTTGGAATGTTGTGCGTGTACATATTTCATAATTGGATTCAAATGACCAGAAAGTGACGCTTCTCCCACAAGCAGACAGCTCTTTCTTGTAGCCAAATCTGATAAATAGTTCAGAATTAAAATCTCAAGAAATTAAGACTTTGCAGTTCGTAACCTTTTAGTACTGTGGGTTTATAAATAATATATTAATCAAAATCAACTTAATTAACATGTGCATCTGCAGAAAGGCAGTAAATAACTATTCTAAAATTGAAGTAAATTGTGGTACAGGATTATCAGCGGGCTTCACATGCTAGAGAATTTCCTCGAGTCTCTTTCACAACCTGGGCAAAATAAATATGCATATCTAACACCCATTTATTCTATTGTTTTCCCTGTGGATTCTGGACATTTTTGTTTTCAGTTAAGATCTGTATGAGTCTGGATTAACTCCACTAAAAATAATAGGATCATTCCAGATTTACATCAGTGTAATTTTGTCTTAACATGTCTGCTACTGGTGAAGTAAAAGGCAAGGATTTATTAAAAGTTGTTGCTTATTCAACATGGTTAGTTTCAAGCAAATATATTTGTTTAGTACAGATGAGAATGATAAAGTAGTTGTATGACATTAGGGCTTAATCAGTGTCTAATTTCTGTTGTGCTGGGAGCTGTACAAATACAGAAAAAGACATGTTCCTTACCTCGAGATGTCTTAAGATTACAAAAGCAAATAATAGGCTTGGCAAAGTGATGCATTGTGCAAACAAATGAAAAAAAGTACAATTAACATAGTCTTGTTAGATATGTATTGTAGCTGGGTTTTTAGGTTTTGTCTGGTTTTTTTTTTTTTACCTGGGAGAAGACATAATGGAAAGGGGAGACAGAAGGAATAACCAGATTAGTTACAGCAAAAAAGCTGCAAAGGCATAAAAAGTGAGGACTACATATTTGCCCAGTAAGTTATGAAGAAGAGTAAAGCAAGTCTGAAAAGATTATTTAATCTGAATCCCTCAGTTTTATTGTTTGTTAACTGAGAATAGGCAGACACACAAGTGTTAGAGACTCTTCAGAGTGATTATTAAAGAAGTTCACTATCAGCAGATTGCCATGGCTACTATCCAAGCACGTAATTCAAAGAGCAGTGAATATGACATCATTCAAAATTCCAAGCATTATTCTAGATTAAAAATTTCTATATTCCCCCAATCTTTACAAGGACCCAAAGCAAAAACTGCATCAGAACTCCAAAGTATACAGGCTGTTCAAAACTGAGATTCATCCTTCTGAATGTAGCTGGTCAATATCTTTCTGAAAACAAACTAGATGAGTAAAGCAAAAATAGTATTTTACACATTTTTCTAATGGTTGAATCCAATTTTAAATTTCATTTATGTTTGTATTTAATGTTAAATCTTTGATGGCAAATGAGTAAGAAAACAGTAAAATAGTTTCCAGTCTGTCAAATTACAGCTAAATCTATTTAACTGGTTTAGAATGAAGTACTCTGCTATCTTGAGGATTTCATGGCTATCTCTACTTGCCTGAATTATGTTGAGTTAGCTTTCAGAAGAAAATCTGAAAGTTTTGAATTACATGATAACAAGAGCAATTAGAAAATACACTGGAGTGTCAAGCATGATCAGTTTTAACATGGATATTTCGCTCCAGTAGTCACAATCTTCCAGTAAAATTAGTTTGCTGAACATAATAGAATGGTGATATTTCTTTTATTGCTTGATTATATGCTACTTTCACTTTCATCCTGTCTCAAACCTTTTCTGAATCATGACAGTTTCTTTTTTCTGGTGAGATTTAAACCACTGTCCTTTTCTGTTATCCATGAGTAACAATGAGAGAAAGAGTTCACACTTTTCTGAAAAGATGAAGTTGTTATGTTTCTGCAGTGGTTTCCTAGAGAAGATGTTGGGCCAGGTTTTCAGGTGTAATAGTTCAGTGCTGTTCCAACAAATCTGGTTCTTTTAATATAAGCAAACTATACAGTCAGGAAGACAGTACGCAGGAGAGGTGAACAGGATAGGCCTCTGAGCCATATAAAGTTTGAACTTTGTTAAATGCCAACAAATAAATTTATGAAAAAAAGAGATTTAAAGATTTCAAGGCTTCAGTCGGATAAACTAGAGCCATAGTATCTGCTGCTGTTTGTTGCTCTGTTGCCATATCTCTGTGTAGAGAAGGGACAAAGAAGTCTTTGAAGCCTTTTACAAATAATGACCTTGAGTAGCTTTCTTGGACTTGAACCCTTTCAAAGAAGTTTATATCCTACCAGAAATGGGGAGCATGTTCTTTTTTCAGCACCACCAGTGGACATTTTCATTTTCACCAGTACTGTCTGAATACAGAAGAGGAAGACCATAGGGCACCGAATTGCCACAGGCTGGCAGTTGTACTTAATCTTCATGATTGCGTGGTCTATGCTTCACATGTTCGATAAAAAGGAGCTGGTCCTCCTGTTAAGCATCTGAACTTGGGTGCTTACATGAAAAGGGTACAGAAGATTAGGTAACTTTTTCAAGTCTCCATGACTAAATGTCTTTGAGAACAAATCAGACAGACATTTAGGCGGGGAAGTAGACTAAAAGATCTTTTCTACCACTGTTTTCTACAGTTCTGTGATAGCCCCATGAATTCCTTTTCACTTTCACTACACTTCCACAATGACCTGGAAAAAGAATTGTAAACATGGCAGATGCAATTTCAGTATTACCTGGAGAAGCAGATGGAAAGAGAGAAGCCAAAACCAATTCTTATTTTGGGAATTAAAATTGAGGATAAGAGGTGTTTTCCCTTGGCCAGGGAGGTGGAGGGAAGAGAGGGATAATGCCAGCTGCTCTGTTACTCATGAAAGGAGGATCTCACTAATTCGACGTTCTTCTCCACCTACTTACAGAGAATAATCATTCCCTAAATATATTTATACATCCATACTGATTTCAAATAGAACACATGTTTCCAAAAATGTAATAAAGAGATGTATGTTCCAATAATGAAGGTTATAAAATATTTAAATACTTCCTCCGCTTCTTTCAAGAGGAAATGCCAAATAGCAAAGAGGAAGGAGATTCCAACTTCTCTTGTTTTTAGTGTGAGGTTCATATTCCCCTTTGCTTTATCACTCTCTTCTCACAGAATAAAAACCTATTACTATTTTGTGATGCATATCCTGATCCAAACTTCATACATATGCATTGCCATATGTTTCACACATCATATGCTTTCCTTAGTTTCATTTCAGGTTCAACATCAACACTCTTTACCCATCATGCTTATATACACATACTTTGTTCATTTCACACATCTTCCTCTGTTTGCAGAGTGGAATAGAGAAAGAAGTTGAATTGACTATATATCTTATGGGGAAGAAGAGACTCCAGCCCATATCTAGGCCATTCTATGTCATCCTTACTCACTGCTTACTTGAAAAGAAAGAATAACATAAGATATTCACTGACTATATGAATCCAATCTAAACTCCCTTGCTTGTGCAGGAGTAGAATTTCAGTGAAATTAAGAAAAACAATTATTTTATGTAAAGCATCAAGAGGAGAAATTGCAAGCAGATGTGGGTATCTCTAGGCAGCATTACAAAATCAAATTTTAGATTCCCTGTCACCTAGTGGAATCCCTTACTGAGTTTAATGCCCCAGTTACCCTGGGAACAGGTAGTTGCTTGAGTCGGGAAGGGACTCCTGGTACAACCTGGAGTGAAGATGTAGCTCGCTCCCGGATGCTCAAGACAAGAGACTTAGACATACGTTTTAGACTCCAAAGAAAGAGGGTATCATTGTTTTTCAGACAATGAAGTCCCAGCAGTATAAAAAGTATCCTCCTTCTAATGAGTGAATGGCAAAGAAAATAGGACAGAAAGGAAAGGCTTGAGGTGGTGGTTCCTAGCTCTAAATCTCCTCAGTGCTAAGGCACTGCCTATGGAGGGCTTTTCGCATTTGAAGCATTCTTCTAGGATATTGCACTGGATAGGTGAAATGACTGCTACACAGAGCACACAACAGATGTTCCCCCGGAATTTTGTTCTTCCTGGAAGTCTTGTTGAAGTCTGGGATTTTTTTTTTTTTTTTTTTTTTTTTGGGGGGGGGGGGGGGCGGGGGAGCCTACTGTGGGTTACCGGTCCGGTAGGGGAG
>JAVJGG010000021.1:22549347-22583715 GCA_035590195.1 Aviceda cuculoides | reverse complement strand
CCCCCCCCCCCCCCCCCCCCCCCCCCCCCCCCGAGCATACTGGGATGGACCTGTCAGGTAGCTGAGGAAGGAATGGTAAGGAATTTTTTTTTCTTTTTTTTTCCCAGTGGAAATGAGATTATACAGCAGCCCTTTCCCTAAATTCTGCTTTAAGATCATAATTATATCATTACAGTATGCTAATATACTTGAAACAGGTGTTATAAAATAGCTTTTCTTATTATGTTTAAATTTTACAGTCTGCACTTACAGTGTATAAGAGAATCAGCACTTGGAATTGTGAATCTCAATATTTCCAGATTTATAATAGCATTAGGCATTCCACCAATATATTTAGGATCTTATGTAGGAATACTATACGCATTTCTAGACAATCCTTTTGATTTGTTTTCTACTTAGCATTTCAGTTGTGGCTACAGATAGGGAGTATTTATGTTGTTGATGCTTACAAATGGATACCAAAATTAAGAGTTCTTTTATGTTTTAGAGGAAGAATTTGTTGGCTTGGTTAATTGACATGTATGGTAATCTTTTGGTTCCCAAGCTGAGAGATCTAGTGCTGTTTCATGTTGTTAATGGACAAACTGACTTTTGGACCTATTTAGATATCGAAGAACAAATTTTCAATTATTTTCAAGATCCTTGTAGTTATTAATGTAATAATTTTAGATTACTCGTATTGCAGTCAATGTTCTTACATATGGGGTGGCTAACCAAAATTTTACTTGGGTAGCAATTCTGTTCTGCTGATACCTGAGAAAAAGCAGATGGGTTTAATGAAGCACAAATGTTATGGTTCTTACTCTAAGGGGCATACACAATCTGGATGTTTTCATTTCTGTCTGTACTGTCCGTATTCAAATATGCTTCATTTTTAAATGTGTTTTGTAGTTCTATTTCAGCAAGTGTGAAAATGAGATATCCTATAAAATAACTAATAATTTAGTGATTTGAGTGCTCACCAGGGAGGTGGAACACCTGAGTTCATCTCCCTTCTCCAAATCATGTTATGTACAAGCAGCATTTGGCGAAGGAGATAGGAATTAAGTGTTGTGTTGGCTAAGGGTACCGATGCCTTAGAAGGATCCTGTTCCTAAGTCACTAACTTGAGCTGCTCAAGGCAACAAACCCCAGGGTATGGGTGTGAGCTATTGTTTTAGAATTCTGCAATATCCCAGTTCATCACTGCCATTAACCTTTGTCGGGGGAGGCACCTCGCTTGACCTCTACCCTTTCAGAACCCTAAATATCAGAGGAAACCACCATTCATTTGATATTTATACAGATAAGAATACAGCTTTATTCTCATTTGACATTTATATACAGTTACATTATGGTTTTTCAGATAAATGTCAAATGAAAGGTTTCCAAATCTGACATTTTTTAATAGTATGCCTAAAAATGTTGCGGTCAAATGAAGGACTGTGATTCATGTGGCACTCAGAATGGTCTACCTGTCTTCTGCACACGACTTGAAGGCTAATTCCAGCTAAATGGAGATCAGTATGGTAGCACCTAACCAAAAAGGAAAACAGGAGAGTTCTCTGTGGAATTAATCAAGTCGAAGCAAAAAACCCCTCATTTTCAGGTAATAGACACTCTGAGTCTTACTATCAAAGAAGTGAATAACCTTTTTAACACCATCAGACTCCAATACTCTCTAACCAGGTTCTTCTAGATATTTCATACATGGAGAGCTTAATGTTTAATACCAGATTTACTTCTTCGTAAATACTTGACATTATACAGGATTTTGATTTAGCAGAATGATACCTCAAGGTACTGAAATCACAATACATGTGCAAATTACATTTCACAGAATACAGGAATTGCACTATACAGTTGAACCACAATCCAAGTGTGATTCTCATTACTGGTCTTTACAATACGCTCACTGTCAAGACACCGGGCATCCCCAGTTGCCAGGAAGGTATACGTGGTTTGAAACTAGCTCAAGCCTATTGCTCTCTTCAAAGTTAATTTTGTGTTTTTTTCAGCTTTTATACTCTGTGTTGGCTTGAGCCACGTATACACTCCCCTGTGTTAGTCTGGCTGACTCAGGAAGACACACTCTTTTGATAAACTCCGGCAGAAAATATATTTACACAACCAGTTCATCCACTCAGTTGATCTAAGGCCACCCTCTGGTCCCCTTTGTGTTGAGCTAAGTTCAATTTCCTTTGTAACAGCTATAGTCAGTCGCTCCCGCCATTCTTCCCTGAGCTTCGTGAGCATCACCTTCACCCGTATCCTGTGAGTCTTCTCCCATTGTAGAGGTTTACTGATCAGTCACAAACTCATACACTAGTCCAGTTCTTTCCAAGAACTGATAGGATGGGCATTACATCAGAAAAAAAGATAATGGCAAATCAAAACCAGAGTGACTCTTAATATCAGCAAGTCAACCACCAAATTTCAGGGATTTTTAACTATCTGCCTAATAGATTAAATTAAATTTTCTCTTCCAAAAATATGCAAAGTTCACCTGTGATCAGAGAGAGTTGTTCTTGAGTTGGCTCAGCAAAGAAATATGCTATTCCATTCAGATTACTTGAGAGGAAGAGTTTGTCAAAGGCACATGGGATTTCTGGCAGCATTTTTTCAATGCTGTTGAACTCTGCTGTTGATACTATATTCCATGTATAAGACCTTGAAAAGATGTGAGTAAATACCGACAAGTTTTTGGATTTGTCAATAAGTAACTTTGCAATCTATTTTACAGTGCTATAAGCCCTTTTAAAAAAAAAGTTTCAGTGAGATTTTATTGCCTTACAGGATTTTCTTTTGCTCTTTTACAGGAGAAAGGGACCAAGCCCCACATTGGTTCATATATTTACACTTATTTGGTACACAAAATTTACTGCCTAATGATTAATAGATATTCTAAGAATGCTGTATTTTATAGACACAGTTGCTTCTGCTGTCACTAAAAGTTATTGGCCAACAAGGTGTTACCATTGACTTTTTGATTTGTATCAATATCTCATAAGTGACCATTAATTTTAAAAAAAATTAATCATTTATTAACATTTTATATTTTATGTGTACTCTGCAGTGAATCAAGAAAATCTGAGGGCTACAGTACATTTCAGTCTTACATAAAAGTGCTTAAGAGGCACCCTTACACTCTCGTGGAAACTACCAAGACTTGAGGCACAGGCCCATAGCAGTAATTGCCAGCTTCCCGGAAAGTGGTCTGGGAGCGAACGGCCTCTCGCTCTCCTGCTTTGGCTCTGTTCTGCTCGCAGTCTTAGGGAGGGACAGGAGTAATTTGCTCCTAGCTCAGGGCCTATCAGCAAATGTCATTAACATAACACCTCCTTGGAGCAGAGAGTTGTGAAAGAGAACAAAGGAACAAGCCATCAGGAATGCTCCTGGTATAGGCCATGAGTGCATAGTTTGCATAAACTTTAAATAAATAGCATGTGAGAGAGAGAGAGAGACAAAAGGACTTGTGAGAGTGCAGATGCAGATATATTTTTAGTTTTCGAGTATGTTTAGGTATAGCAAAGGTGGTATTTACAGTCAGTCCTTAAGAGTCATAACAAAATCTTACAAAATAAAAGAATTGAGAATGTTGGTTCTTCATTACCAATTACCTTTAGCTCAAACGTGTCAATGAAGCTATAGAACATCCTCAAGTAAAATTCGTCATGGACAGTAGTTTATCATGAACAGTAATAGCTGGCAGGAAAAGAGATTCTCTGCATCTCTTTGTTCCACCTCTTTTCTTACAAGTAATTATGTTGTTTGTAATAATACAAAGAAATTTTGCTTATTTGAGACAAGGGAGCTTCTTTTCTGCAATTTTATTTATAAACTTTAGTCCAAAGATGCAATTGATATTGTAAGCTCTAGACCTATCTTTTCAACGGCAATGTGTATTTCCTTGTCAGGTATTGTTGTACTGAATCTCTGCCTTTTTTTTTACATATTTCTATGAAATCAAGTGTATAGAGTTATTTCAGCTGTTCATAGGGCATTTTATTCAGTTATACATATCACCCTTATCCTGGCAGCATGCCAGAATTATCTCATTGTAGTTCAGACAATGATCATTAAATGTCATTAATAACCTCCATGAAACATGACAGTGAAGAAAGTCCAGAGTGACCTCGTTTTTGTTTTCACCTACTTCCACATGCTTTTGTCTCTACATGTGGAATTCTTCACTAAAAGAAAAAGGGCTGCTCACCACTGCTGCCTATTCTCTCCACTGTTATTATCAACCACACTCATTAAATGGCCACCAGCCAAAAGTTCAATCCTTTAAGCTCTGTACACAAATAACTGTATACAGTTGAAGCTGGCTTGGGCCCAGTTTTCATCTGAAGCATGTTCTGGTTTTTAGGGTTATATGCCCACCCCCTACCCTCCTCCTGCCCCCGAAGAGGAAACTGAAGTCAGAATTAGACTGTTAGCTTTTGAAATAAGAATATACTTTGAAAATAAAGTATTATGAATTGTAAAAAGGTACTTTTGCTTTAAATCATAAGTTTGAGGATGAATCACATAACATCTTGAGACAGACAAAACTCCTATTAATTTGTATTTTGTTCATGAAAAGGAGTTTCACCCATCAAGAATTTTTAATTATATTGGCTGATCATTACAACACTGCGGATGTGAGCAAGCATAATGTTTAAAGGCAGAAAGAAAATCTGTATAGTGAGGGCTCTTTTCATCATTTTGATGTATGTGTAGATAAATAATGGCAAGGTAGAAGGGAAAGAACTAGAAAAATGCTGGAATATAGAATTATGAAACTCCATGTTTACCAACTGGTATCTCTTGGATGTTTTTTCTTGGAGTTGCAGATGGTGAGGGAGGCAAACAAACATTAAACCCATTCTTTCATGTTATTTACCCCATAATATATGAAAATGTATCTTACCATCACAGACTAATCACCAGGAGAGAAATTTGTCATAATTCCAATATAAAACATTCTCAGCGTGGCCCCTGATCACTACAGCACTGCAAAGAACAAAACAAAACCAGCTATGTCAAAATATCATTTTTGTCATTTTTAGATGGAGAGTTCTGAACTAGATAGAAAGGTTTGTCTGAGGTTTGTCAGATATGGGAAGTCTGTGGAAAAGACACAAACTGAACTTGGATCCAGATTAGAGTTAACCATTAGACTGTTCTTTTAAGTCCCAGAGCATTCACAGGACATCCCTAAGGACATGATTATAAAATTGAAACCTCACTAAAGATATTAGACCTGATTTTCTTAATAAACATTACTTTAACTCTATTTTATTGTTTATGTTATTGCACAAGGAATTTAATTCTTTGTCCTTAAATGCACAGACTTTTTATGCCTCTCCAGTTATTTTGTTTCATCCTGTTGCCACAGAAAAAAAACCCCAAATCACCCAAATTTCCTTACAGGTTAGGATTTTCAGTATCATTTTACCACTTTTGGCTAAAAAAGCTATTATGAGGGAATGAACATATTCAAATCTTATGAAAAACATTTGAATTTTACTAAGAACAATAAACATAACCATTCTTTTTTTGTCATATGATTAAATAAGCACCAGAATTGGAAACATATTTGGTGCTAATCAATATGGCATCGGTTTGGTATTCTTCCTTTAAGATAGCAAATGTTCCCATGGAAGGTACTTTACATTGCGCTGTTCAGCTGGATAGCCCTGGCCAACTCTTCAGGAATTGTTTGAGGCATTTTTTGGTTTCTGAATGCCGTAAAGGCAATTAAGTTTTTTCCTCCTCCACAAACTAATAGTAATGAAAATTTACTTCACCAAAATGTCTAAGTTAGATGCCAGATATGAAATTGACAACTTTAATCTATAATGTAGATAAATTCAGACTGAACATATCCTTGCGAAACTGAGTAGTTTAACATCAGTGCAATTAAGAGGTCTAATGTGTTAGATCTCTGTCTTTACTGTATCCGTTTATCCTTATCTCCTTTTTAGAATGTATTTCTAAACTGACATTACAGAATAACATATAAAGTAACCTGGAAAACAGAAAAATAACTGCTTGTTCTGTCATCAGAAAAAAATAGGAAAAACCAGAGAAAGAAAAATTATAAGAGATATTAAAGAATGAGCTGTACTTAACTGAACTGTTCAAAGATATTCCACAGACCTTTAAAACCCCATCTTATGTCGTATGCCATCAACTAAAGGTTTTTTTTTTTACATTTTATTCATTACCTATCCCTATACAAAGAAACATCTTAACATTGATTGGAACAAATTAGTCTATGCTACTTCAAAAACGTGTACTTTGAATGAGTTTAAAAGAGAATGTAAACAAAACAAAACATCCCTTTTGAACATCAGATGGACCAGTTAGAAAAGAATGGCCATTGCCACACTTGGAATTTTGTTATTCAATGTCTGGGCCAGGTTTGTCTTCTCACCATGAAAACAAAATTCACATCTGCTTAAGTTTTTTTAGTAATTTATAATCCCAACCACTGAAATTAGAAACAGGTGCCAGTTAAATGAAAAAATGTAAAAAACCCTACACAATATGTTTTCCATAAGATGGGGGAAGTATAAGAATGAGGAGAAAAAGATTGCTTCAAGTCACACAGTCAGAGAATCAAGGAACCCAAATAAAAAAAATTATCGTGAAGATAAGATAGACTCTCTAACATGTTTTCATCCTTACATGTTAAGATCTGAAAGAAATTGCATGGCTAACTACATCACTACTTCTCCATCATTCACATCTGTATCAGAGAATCTGAGGTAAAGAGTATGTTCTCTATTCTGGATGTATTTTACTTTGGGGTTTTTGGGGGGGTGAGTCCCCTTTCTCCACGAGAGACGTGTTCTCTCCCTGAGAGAACAACTGATCATACATCAGCGCCTACTATACAAAATAATCAAGTCAGCAGATAAGCAAACTACCAACACTAAAGAACATCTAAAAAGATGATCAAAAGATAGACAGCACTAAAATTTTAAATAGGCAACTGGACTGACTAGTTCTGGAGAAGGGAGGACCAGAGTTGAAATGGTACCAATGTGTCTGTTTTCACACGAGTTATGGAATATCTTATTGGCTAAAATTTGTTGGCTGGAAGTTATTAAAATAATACCTATAAAAGTAAACATATATGAGATGACTTCATTTAAAAAAGCCTGTATTACAGATACAAGTTGTTCAGGTAGAGGGGACCATCCGGTTCCTTACAATAACTAGGCTCCAAAAAGACAGGTTGGGTAGGAGACAATCTACACAGCATGGCATTCATTTAATGCTATGCTGCAATAACAAAACCTGATTTTTTTCTTGCTAGGAAAGAGCCAGGATTATAACCAGAATGTTAGGGGAAATAATACTGTCAAAGCAGATGAAACAACTAGTAGAGCATTTGATGGCTGTTTTGCTTTCCAATGGATCCTTTACATTCATAGCTAGTGTCAAATTACTTCAAAACTACAGGAATAGTGTTGTGAAACCCCAATGTCTGAACTAGATATTTAATCTTTTCTTTCTCTCAAGGTCTTCTATTTAAATGATAGAACCTAAGACTTTAAATTTAGGGATATAAGAGAAGTCATAACATAAAACTAAATAGAGGAAGACAGATTTTAAATAATTTGAAAAGTATAAGGTTATGAAATACTATTACTTTTTAATTACAATTATGTAAATCTTGAGGAAATGTGAGAATTAAAGTCATAGTTCTCTTTGACCTCATAAAAACCAGAATCAGGTAATTTGTTGACTCCCAAGCTCTTTAAGCTGCCTTATTTTACAAGAAAAAAAGTTACAAATTTACCACATGGAAATTACATGGAAAAGGAGATTGACTTCTAATTGCCCCTGTTGCAAGTGAACAACAGAAATTGAAACAAAACTTGTTTTTCATACTGTAACCTAAATACTGAACTTCTATATTACTTTTATTACCATTTATTAAAAAAAAACAGATGGAAGAAAACCATATTTATTTTTTCATACTATTTTAAAATAGCGTTACACTATTAACAAAGGTGAGCATTTCTGATTTGTGTCCAAGAATGTTAAACAAACATGCTGTTGGAAATAAATGCTGAAACAATTAAAATTGTGTTACCAAAGAAACTCTTAGCTCCATTAAATTAATCTAAACTTGGAAGAATATTCTATTTTCCTCTATGTATGAACAGTTTTGAGTGCTCAGGAACTTTTTAGTGAAACAAAGCTTTAATACAATACTAATGTTTGAAATTAAACAGTGTTGATTTTAATTTTTAGCAATTCAAGGAAAACTTTGGTTTCATTAGGCAGGTTGAAGGGACAAGGAACGTGTTTTTCTTCAGAATTTTTCCAACGTTTATTTTTTTCTATTTCAGTAGAAATATGGAATTATCACATATTTTTGTAGAAAATTATCAGAATGTCTAATTTTGAAACAAACCAAATTACAATTTTTTCTTGAACTTAAAAAACTTTTTTTTTTTTTTTAACAGTCTCTTATTAGACTCTTGGCTTTTTCACAACATGGTCCCAAACCTGCATATTCACATGTAGTCAAGTGCCTAAAACTTTCATTTGCCAGAGGCTGGGAGTGGGGTTTACTCACTTATTTAACAATATTATAATAGCTAGTGGTCAGGACATTCTGACAGTGGGAGTCTTGGATTTTTATCCTTGATTTTGTATTTTTTCCAGTGATTCTATAATGCAAAATGCATATACGAACTTAGGAATATACGGTAGAGTCAAAATTTATTTCCTTTCAGATTTCTTGTGAGCCACAATAAAATGGGCATCTCTGATTTTTGATCCTTATGAGTTTATGCATTTCAAGGAGCTGATGTCAGCACATAAACAGTGGTTTTAGACTTGGGCATCTAAATTCTCATTTATGTCCTAGACAGATAAGCCCTTTACTCAATTTTGCTCTAAATACCTAGATCATGTGCATAAAGGTTGAATTTAATAGGGCTGGGAGATAGGGAAGGGTAAAACATAGAAATTGATTCCAGTGGTAGGGTCAGGAACCATCAGGGCAGGGCAGACTACCAAGCTCTTTCCTGATGGAACAAGAAACTATTGTGTTCAAGCCAAAACATATGGTGCGAGGAAGAGGAGGAGCTGCTTGCCAAGCCAAATATAAAGAGGCACTGCTCCTGAATTTAAGGAGCAGCAGTAGATGGGAGAAGAGCTAAAATGAGTTTTTCTCTGATGATTTAAGAAATACTTATGATAGATCTTTCCCAGAGAGAAGGGGATTATTGGAAGATCACACTACTGCTCAGTGTTTCTTAAGAACAGTTAGTTTTTTCCCTATTCTGCCCACATGCTTGATACTATGTCAGCGTAAAAGAAGGCATAGCTCATGTTTTGAGTAGATAATTTTTCATTAACAGAGTCCTGAATCTTGTGACAAGTAGCAGTGGTCTTCAAACTGCCCAAAACAGAGTTTCTAACTATCGCTTATTCAAGATTCTTAATTATCTACAGTAGGTTCTGAAAACAATACCATAACATACGACTGAATTTGAAGATAAGAGGTCATAATTTTATATTAAGGAATTTGGCTGTGCAACAGTGAAACTATACTTTGAAATCTGCTTTCTATTACAATTTATTGTGCTTGGCCTTTTAGCATATGGATTTTGGCGAGATCTTAAGGAACACATAATTATTGTATTTTTAGGCATATGGTGAGGTAACTTTGTTGATAATTAGATATTCTGAAATTAAGTTGGTCTCAATGCTTTTCACAAAATCTAATATATGGCATTTTTGTGGAAAGTATGAAAACAGAACATCCTTTACCTGAGGTAACTTAATGATCCCCACTTTGTGTTAAAAATGTTCTCTTTATGAATGAAAATGTAACAGTAGTCCTTCATTTTCAGCACATCTAAATTAGCATGTTAAAAAAGACGACCCATGGGAAATTTTGACTTTTTTAACTCTGCATATCATTGTCTGTTGTGATACCAGTTGTGGAAGAATGTCAAATTTTAAGAAGACATCTGCCACCCATGAATCTCATAAAATTGACCTACCATTTTACTTGCTGATGCAGCATCAAGAAACAGCAGTACACCAAGAAAATCATGTCTCTCCAGTAAAGAAAGAAAATGTATTTTTAAGTCATTGTGGGGAAGTCTGCATTTTGGTTTACTGCCATTCACCATCTAAACAAGATTCATTTTTTTGTTAAACTTCTGCATTAATCTCGAGCATCAGATTCAATCCCCCTCCCCCATGCTCTGTTCTGTTACTCTATATTACTTGGGCTTTTCTTCCAAAAGAACTTTGGCAGTAAAATGAATGTTTTCAGCACCTGAAATATAATGCAATTACAGGAATTTCCTGAGTTGAGCCCCTGTTTTGTTACCTCCGGGGAAGATCTGCCAGTCGGGGTTGTGACCGGAGTCAGCAGAGTTCTCCATGACCAAGGAGGAAGCAGAAAGTTCAGCTCCTTGGGAAGGGTGTTTCCTGCAGTGTCCTTTCAGGACTCACCTTCTTTTCATTACCAGCTCTAACGAACGCAGCCATGATGGGAGCGAGCGGTCAGAGCGAGACGGCCCTCCAGTGATGCAGGCAGAACACAGTAAGGGCAAAGAGCTCTGAGGCAGGAAAGGGGGTAAAGCTGTTGTGTAATTCACTGTGGAGCATAAGACAAGGCAAAAAAAAAATAGGGCAAAAATGGAAAATTTAACTAAGTGTATACGTTGGGAGGAATTCCCAACTCTAAGACTGGCATATTAGAACAAGGTCTATATGCACAATTGGGAATAAAAGCCACAAGATAGTGATTTTTAAATCTTAATTTTCAGTGTTTTATGTGGTATTTTTTTCTTTGGTTGAAAGTTTGGGTTTTTTTGATTTACTGCTCTGAACATATGACTGAAATACACATGTACTATCTAATATGCTGCTTCTCTCAAAACAGTAATTTAAGATGAATCTCATTAAAAACCTTCTTTCTGAACAGATAAACAAAGCGGTAATGTATTTTTAATGAGGTAAGGTGATTTCTTGCTGTGCAAATGTGCCTAGACCTGTAAAAACACCGTTTTCTTTCTACCCAGTGAAAATAATGATGAGCGTTTATCAATGCATCATTGTCCTATTTGCTGGTAAGACTGACCTAGTGAGCTACATGTAAGAACTAGGGACTCCTCTGCCAATAAGGTGGTCAGCACTGCTCTTCTGAAATGCATTGTTTCATTGGATTGTTATAATGTCATTGTCACAAACTTCCACAGTCTTGTTTGAATTACACCTCTGGTTGAATTTGTCATGCCTTTTTTTTTTTTTTTTTTCTTTTTCAACTTAGGCTTCCCTGTTACTGCTGCTGATCACATTCAAAATGGCACCCATCAGAACTTTGGGGGATTTTCTTGGGTTTCACCATGCTCTGAATAGTTTCTCATGGTCAGAACAAAATCAGACTCTTCCTTTCCAAAAAAACTTAGCTGTCATGTTGAAGAAGCTTCTTAAGAAATACAGAATTGTTTGGTTAGTAATTTTTATTTCTCTTTTTTTTTTTTAATTTTTGTGTTTGAGGGATGTATGGAAAGGATTGAAAAAGAACAGGAAAGGTGTTCTCAAAGCATAACATGACAGTATTTTTAGAAAACGAACCTAGAAAGGAGGCTGAAAAAATACCTGAAATGCAGCTTCTGAGAAACAGAGACTTCCCCACCACTGATTCACAAAAAAATGACAGGTAACAATTCCTCCCAAATGAAAGTAAATTGTACTCTTCATCCAAACTCATCTGAACCTCTTTGATTCCACTTAACATAGAGCACTCTGGATACCTTGGGAAGTTTCAATTATCATTATATATGAGACACTTCAAATCATATTAGGGTAAGATGATGACCAAAAAAATGCACCACTTTGTGTATTTTTACATTATGCTGAGGTATTTCTTTTTTTTTTTTTCTTAGTGTTATCTAAATTGGTTTCTGACATTTACATATTATTATTACAATATTATTACTGTTT
The DNA here is from genome assembly GCA_035590195.1 of Aviceda cuculoides. Lineage (NCBI taxonomy): Eukaryota > Metazoa > Chordata > Aves > Accipitriformes > Accipitridae > Aviceda > Aviceda cuculoides. Next base: position 22,571,757 of record JAVJGG010000021.1, on the reverse strand, counting down.
TGGGTTTGGCTTTTGTTTTCTTTTTATGTTTTACTCATGGTAACAGGTAGAAGTTCTAATCTGGATCACAGTTCTATTACAAATATATTTTGTAATTTTGCTGTGGGGGCTATATTGTATTTTACACTAAATAAATTCTATTAATTTCTTATTGTCTTCCTGATTTTTAATTTATGCTAGTCATGGGATTATTACTTATACCTAAATTTACCAAAGCCCTAAGGTACAGAGTTAACTAATTTGATATAAGGCATTGGAAAAGTTTGAATTTATGTAAAATCTCTGCTTTTGGGTGCAGGCATAATGTAAGCAGAAACTTTCAAGGAAAAGGCATACTTCAATCAACAGGCATTTGAATTAATATCTAAATGGTTAATGTGTATTGCATACAAAAAGATAGATCTGAGAGAATCTTGGAAAATATTTTCCTTTCATTTCCTATTTGTTGAAAAACTGCTTCCATAAAACAATGATTAATTCTAAATTGAACTCCAAGAGGTTTTTAACGCTGCTAAATTTGCAAGAGTATTTTATGAATTATTGGCACTTAGTTTTTTCCTGTTGGGACTTCTTCTGGAAACATACAACTTTTTTTAAATATCTAAGGCCAACTTGTTAGCTAATCGGTAATAACAAATAGTGATCTCAATGTGCAGATTCTAGACAAAGACAAGGGAACTGTTTAGGAGCATTTAATTTCAACGAATGGACATTAGTTTTGAAGAAAACTGAGCACTGCCATCTTTTGTTGGAAGAGACTAACTGCAACTTTCAAATCTCAATATTTGGATCAGTTCTGCTTTGCACACACTACTTTCTATCAAAAGTTTGTTTACCACTAAGACAGACTTTTTTCTTACTAAACACAAGAAAGAACATTTTCTGTATTTGGTGAATATTAGTTGAGTGAGAAGACTTCAAGCATGAACACAGTTATGAACAAGAGTCAGGACCTACCATTCTACTAGACTGCTATACTTTTATAAATGAAAACACTTCAGGCCAAATCCATAAGAACAGATATTGTCCTTTTTATGATAAAGACAATGCAGTCAAGTTTGGTTTGTTAATGTAGCTGATTATTTTTGTTCTTTCTATAAAACATCAAAGTACCTACCTTTAACCTGTACTGCTGCTGAACCACAATTTATTTTCTGAGGAGAGAGATCAAGTCTAGGGTGTTCAGGAGGTCTTTGCTTCCTGTTTCGTAGCTCAGGGAGGAAAGGGTGAAATGAAAAATGGAAGGTAATGTACACAAAAATGCAGAAACTTCTACATCTCTAATTTTACTCATTGTATATTATAGCAGCTTAGCAAGGCCTGGTGCTTCATGATCAAAGGAGTTTGTAAGAAGTAGTTTAGTGAAATTTCATAGTACCTTTCAAAACTGGGAATTCTATGGGTTTAAAATGGTTATCAATTCTTCATTTTCCTAAGTGGAAAGATATGTCAGATGCATACCTACCATTTTTGTATGCATAATTTGCTCATTTATATCCGTTACTTCTTATTTGAATTCTTTCTGACATTTTTGTAATGGGGCAAATCAAGACTCTTAAATCTGCATTTGACTGTCAGTCTTCTGCTGAAGATGTACAGTAGGTTACCTACGGGCAACTGTAGTTTGATGCCAGTCCATCAGTAGGAGTTAAAATAAAGAAAAGAAAAAAAATTACATTTACATAATGTAATAAATGAGCTTATAATACATTCACTGCACTCCTCCTGTTCTTCCTTCCCACCATACAGTAGATTCCCACCTGGAAGTTCAAGATGGTAGAAAATGCTTATGGCAGAGGGAAAGGAGTGAATATGCCAGGTGATGGAAGAACCCTCATTAATGCAAGTGCTAGGCTTAAACCATCCTTTCACCCGAACATCCCTGCTTACAGAAATTTGTCCTGAGCGTGTAAAACTGCCACCAGCCATCATAAACTGCAGTAGGGAGTGCGAAACCTGAATTCTCCTCCACATCTGCGTCTGTAAAGACTTCTTTATATTCCCCATTCAGATGGCATCCAAGTTTGAATGCTGGGCATATCTGAAAGAGTAACCACTATATTCTTGCTCTATCCAAGCTCCAGATGATCTAAGCTCAATAGGCAGTCCTTTTTTCTTTTTTTTCTGGGAATATCCAAATCTATACTATAAATGTGCCACTTTGCTTTATAACCAAAATTTTTTTCTAAACCACTATCAATACTTTAATATAAAATGTCTTTTCCTTTGACATCTCTAAATTTAGTTTCTAGCTTACAGTGCTTGACCAGACATTGGGAAATCTGATTTATTTAGTTCTTAAATTTTCAAATGGTCCATTTCCTTTAAAAAGGATTGAATCAAAACATTATCTTGTTTATTTATATTTTACATGTACAGGAAATTAACCAGCTTGTATAAGACAAGTAACAAACACTATCAGATCTTAGTCTTTTTATCTGTCAAGAGCCCAAATTTAGTAATATTCCAGAAGCTTATATGATAAGCCTTTCCTTCCAGTTACCAGGACCTCTGTGTTTCAGGTAGTTGTGCCTTCCACAAGTCTGAAGCTAAACAGATCAGTATTGCTGATGGCTTTGGCAAGTCTCTGAATAAGTAGACTAATTATATGACCTCATGTATGCATTTGGAAGTGTGGGGCATGACTGGTGTGAGCCTGAACTTAGGAAAGAAGAGACCTGCAACCTCCTGTTACTCATCTATGGAATGACCTATAGACTTCTGCCTTGTCCTGATAAAAGAAAGATTCTCGTAACCCTTAGAATTATATCATTCTCACATATTTCAAAATCCAAAATCCAATTTGTGGAATAAAAAGCACTCTCTCTGTAATCCATTTTGATAAATAGTTAGGCTTTAAATGCATTAATACATAATACATTAATATGTTCAATCAATGAGCTTATCATGCAATTTTTGTTCTTAGTTTTCCCAACAAGCTATGGTAATGATCATTTCACAGTCTCAAAAAAATGAACTGCAAAAATCTCATTTGGCTCTATGAGTAAGAACTCTTTGCTCAAACAGCAAAATGTTAATGAGCACACCGCTATTACTCTCCATGTCTCCTGTTGACACAACTTGTTAATAAGGTTTCACGTGAAAATTGTTGAGCAATTTTATTCTATGTCCTTAGCTTTCTTTGGCATGTAAGCACTGAATTTTGAAAGACATAAATGCCACTTATTTAAGTCTTCTTTATTTAACCTCTCTTAGAGGCTTGGACATGCCAATGCTTTTATGAATATTAGCACAATTATGCAGTAACAGAATGCCCAAATACCCTAACTATTTGTTTACTACAGGTACAGTTCAATACACTTCCTGGAAGTATAGCTTAATATACTCATTCTGTCTGAGCAATTTTTGCATAAAATTGGGTGGTGGTGGGGGGGTTTTAACCTAATACTGTAAACAGATTTGAGCAATTGCTATAGGAAAGGAAAAGTGTTTCTGCCCCAGTCAAGGCTACAGTCAGTTGTCAAACTGATTTTTTTTTAAAAAAAAGCAAGTTTGTGCACTGAATTCACTCTTAGCTGCCTTTACAGATCAGGTAGAGCTACTTTTCTCTTCTGTAAAAGAATAATAGTTCTAGAAAAAAAAATATTCATGGTAAGAGCAAGGGCTCCTCAAAAGTAATGCACAAGGGTGGGGTTAAAATGAGAACAGTGATGCTCTTCCCAGATAAGAAGGGATCTCTGACTTCTGCTAAGCGAGGGACAATGGGCACTGCCCTGTTTACATTGCTAGCTCTCAGTTCAGTTCTTCATGCAACAAAATTTACATTACAATTTCCAGCTCTAGCATGTTAAAAGTTTGCGCAGTAAAATTGTAAACTAAGGGTGTGATTTGGGGGAATTCTTTTGCCTTTTTTTTTAGTAATGAGAAAGTGTGATTTTTGAAAACCAAATATGATGAGCTGCTTATTGGCAATGCAAAAACCTCATCATAACAACAAATATATAAGCAATACAAATCACTCGTTCAACAATCATAATGCATTTCCTTCCAAGACTGGGATTTTGAAACTATTCCCCCATATACTGCAGAATGGCAGTAAGGCAGCCATCTGCTGCTGGAAGTGAAATTACTAGATTGGAGAAGTCAGGCATATCCTAGAGTGCTTCCAGTTCATTCATGATCTTGCACTTTCCTTACTAAGTTCTGCTTCCGAAGTAATTAGGTGGTATCTACTTACATGCTGTAGACTAACCTCTGTCTCACGCATTCATGCCTCATTTCCTCATTTAATGCTCTTTTCAGTCTTGTTATTTATTTTCTTTAATATTACACTTCCAGCTCTATAGCCAGATGAGTCACACTCATTGCCATCCACAACAGCACTCTCCAAGGTCTGTGAAACAATAAAGTAATTTATAAAAGCTTTTCTACTGAAGTTACATACAGTCAGAGAAGCTAACCTTTATTTTAGTGGCACTTGAATTAGGATGAAGTTCCATTCAAAAAAGATTATTCGTAATAAAATACAGAAGAACATCATGTATTTTATATTATTTAAAAAAAAAAAAAGAAGAAGAAGAGAACCCACAACACCACAACCACAACATACCAAGATAGTGATGTGAGAGACATGGTGGCTAACACTCAGAGATTTTTTTTCATTCAGAAACATAGAAAATAAAATTAGACTGAAAACTCCAGAGCACTTTTCTTCTTTGCCATAGAAAAGGGGAGATCAAGTTCTCAGAAATTCCTACATTAAATACAGAATGACTGATTTATTTTCCTCACAGCAGAAGAGTAATTTCTCATTTCAAAACATTGTTTCCTCTGAGTTGTATACTGTTCCCTGTTCAGCTATCATTATCCACCTACGATCATTACATTTTACAATTAGAATTTGGGATAAGAAAGTAATTGTTGCTTTCCTGAAGGTGACATTGACAGAGAGACAATAAAATGCCTATGAGATAAAAGAGAGGTAATCCCTTTTGGAATAAAGACATCCAGAACCCAAACCCAGAAGAATCTATTTACCTATAACAGAGGGGGAACTCCTATACTTCTTCCATGAATAGAAACTTGACCTGTGAAAGTATAGCATGTTCCTCTTCCTGTCATTTTAATCTCAAGTTTCAGTTTATTGATTAGTAGATGGAAGAATTGTTGTTATTACTCTCTTACTTTTCCTTAAGGTATCTCGCTCCATTGACTTCCACTGGAATTAACAGGGTACACCCTGTACAACAAGAAGAGAACCCACAACACCACAACCACAACATACCAAGATAGTGATGTGAGACACGGTGGCTTACACTCAGAGATTTTTTTTCATTCAGAAACATAAAAAATTTTTGTTATAAAGCAAAGTGGCACAATTTGGGTACACCCAAACACACAAATACTACTTATCTGTACTTACGTTGCCCAAACTGATCTGTAAAATTTCAGCAAGCTTCAAAATGCTGGCCTCCTATGATAGTTTATAAAAATCACCTGCTGAAGACATTTGTTCAAATCTTCAGTGAAGTACAAGTCAGAATACAGCACTGCCGATTGCAATGTGACAGTGCCATTTCTACAGGCATCGTGGTCTGCCATGTTTATTTCTCCAAGTCTGTAAAGCACAAGATGAGTTCTCCTGTTTACAGTTGTTGATGTGAGTAGGGCACAAATACTTAACAGCATTCCCATATTAAGAAAGATATCTCTTAGCTTGCTAGGAAAAGAAAAAAATATTTAACAATATATGCATACAGAATTCAGAGTCTAATGTTGTGTAGCTTATGAATTCTGTTAACTTGAGTCAAGATGACAAACACAACCTTGGATAGACAAATATTGCTGAAATGGAGAAAATATTAGGGTTTTGTTGGGGGGGGGGGTGTCTTAAAAAGAAATACATAAATTTACCTTTATATGGTAGAGGAGCTGGAAATGAAATTAAGGATCTAGACTCCTACACTTCTAATCTGAAGTTCAGAACATACACAAAATGAAAATATTTTGCCAGAGCAAAAAGATGACTAGTCAAACAACACAAAACCATCAACAGAATTACAAACTGGCATTTGTGTCACTATGAAGAGTATTCCATTCCCATTTAAGGAATATTTATTTCCTTCAAAATTAATCAAGTGTTACTTGACACATTAAAATATTGTAAGCTATCACTAGTTGTTTAAAACAAACAAACAAACAAACAAACCCCACACTAAAACATAAAGTGTATCATTTTAATCCCATTGCAATGCTATTAAAAATCAGAGCATAAAATTTCATGCTTGCAGATGATGAAGAGGCACACATATTTTATACCACCTTAAAAATCTACTTTTCTCTTCTTATAAATTGTGCCATGAGATTTATATAATAAAGTTTAATTAAAATAATGTTTCTCACCCACATACTTCTGCAGACCATGGCATGTTACAGGTCTATGTAAATGTCACATACACAATTTTCAATCTTCCTGTACAGGAAAAGTTATATTTCTGTAATAATCTGTAAGAAACATAATCGTCTTTGGCTGTACACTGACATTGTTAAGCAGAGTCTTTACAACAATAGAGTACATTCTGTAATTTTCCCCAGAGCTGAAAACTCTTTCAAATGAACATGAGTCAGGCAGTACTTTCGGGAATAATGTTGCAAAGTTATAAATGCTGCTTACCATTCCCATGAATACTGCCTTTTGGAGGAAGTACATCAAGTGTCAGGCATGATGTGAACTCCAGTCTGTTGGAGTACCTGTTAGCATAGTGATATTTTCAAAGACGTTGCTGTATGTTGCCTTGCTAACTTTGAAGAGAAACAGATATTTAGGCTGACAAACAAAACAAGGGTTGCACAAACCAAATACATGAAATCGATAATGTCTTGCTGAATGATTTAAATATGGGCCTAGATTCAAAGCTCATTGGCACTTTTTGATCCAGGATAATTTTATATTAAAAATTCGATGCAAAATCTAGCACCAGCCTGTTTATTGGAGAAGCAGTAACAATAAATAGATTGATTTCCAGCATTCTGATGATAGTTCCGAGACTTCTTTTAAACTCACAGACACATGCTCAGCTCTGCCACCTTCCTCCAGGAGCCTGCCCTGCTATAATTGTGCCCTGTATTTGGATGTCTAGCCATGCGATAGAAGTCAATATGATTACTTCGGTAATTAAACTCTTAGCAGAAGCAGGAGAGAGCACAAGGTGGCACAAAAAGAATTATATAAATCTGACTTCAGTGCAAATCATATACTTCTTTCTGCAAATATTATTACCCTTCCAGGAGAAGATTTCTTATTGATAATGATATCACTATTATTTATTTCAGTTCAGGCTTCATAAAGGTATGTCTTCTTAGGGTAGGTTCTGTCTCAGATTTCTGATGGTTTTGCTAATTTTTGTCAATATTGATCTTAAAAAAAAAAAAAAGAAGAAAAAAGTTGTACAACAATTTTTTCAAAATAGTCATGTTTCAAATGACTATTTCACTGTGTGACAAGATTAAGATTTCATAGAAATAAACTTCTTGAAGATGTGCGCAATTTTCATAGAACTGCTGAATATATAGACTTGATTTATTATAACAAATATTCTAAGTAACTTTTTTTAAGGGGCTTGGATTTCCAAAGTTGTCTGTGGCTGAAGTTTTCAAAATCTCTTGTCCTGTATGTCCCTATGCCTTACATAGTATTACTAGTCTGTGTTTAATGAATGATACATGAAGGGCTGCTAGGAAGTTGTGCTGTAGGGAAAGGCTTTATTCTGAGTCATGAACAGTGCTGAACTGTAGACTCATTAATTTGATTAAAAGCATGACTCGTTATAGCCCAGCTGGTTATGCAATTTTTAAACAACACATAGTTTATCTGAGATCTCATCAAATGAAGTTATGTATTTTATTTATTTTTATGACTTTTTTATCTAAACGGTTGTATTATTATGCTGTTTACCTCATCAAATTTGCCACCAGCCATGCATGTGCAACACCTGCATGTTTGCAAAATAATCTTCTAATGCTTACTAGATATTCAGTTCAGTTTTCAGCTTTTTGGTATGGTTTAGAATTATGAATCACTTGAAAGATGAATATATTGCATAGCTTAGGTGCTTGGCCTGTCTCTGCATCCATTTTGGAAAATAATTATATAATCTAAAAGTACTGCTAATAGAGAAGCTTATAACAGAATATAAACAATGCTTTGAAAGAAACTTCCCTTCTCTTTTTATTTTTTTTTAAAATTCAAATAGGATATAGTTAACAAAATAATCTACTGAAAAATTAGTTCTATAACTGCTTTCAGGCACGTACTTCTTTCCCTAGTGGACAAAGTTATTAAGGTCACAGTGATAAGATTATTCTTTCTATGAATTTTTCAGTATTACATACCACAAGGCAATCAGCAATAAATGAAAGATTATTCTCAATCACCTCAATAGATGCCAAGTCAGTAGGTAGCAAATAGGCAGTAACAGCTGGGGGGAAAAAAAAAAGAAAAAAAAAAAAAAAAAACCAACCTCAAAGAATAATGTTGAAAGAAATTCTACAGCACAAGGAAAAATGTTAACACTGCAAAGCCAACTCAGTTAAAAGCTTTGGTTCATATTATCCTTAGATGAACTATCAATGCCATTTTTAGTTGGAATATGTGATGATTCGAGTCATATCCCATCTACTGTCTCTAGTGAATGCAGAAAGTTGATCTGTGTCATAAAAGTTGCAGGAAACATCCTGGAATCTGTCTCTATGTGGAGAGAACAGTAATGAAAAATTTCCTTCAAGACCTAAGATTTCTTGTTTGTGGAGCCCTTGCTGACAGGCTTATGTTTGACATGACATGTCTGGAAAGCTTGTAATTGTCTGGCTCTCATATAACGTACTCTGATTCTGCAAAGAACTGCTTCATAACTCAATTATAGTTCACTGGGAGTATAACATTTACTAATAAGGAACTGTGAATGACAGATAAATTCTTAGAACTGGGGTGGGCTCTAGACCTTTTTATCAGAATTGCATGTACTTCTCTCATAGACAAACACACCTTTTGCAGAGATGGCAAATGCTGTTTCAGAGCTTGCCACTTTTTCCAGGCACTGCAAAGATGTATCCTGAAGATCAAATAAAAAAAAAAAATAAATTATTGATATTTTCACTTTCTATATGTAACTTTTAAACAAATTCTGAAAATTTCTACAGACAAAACCTCTACTAGTGTTGAATAAGAACCAAAAAAAGCTAAAAAATCCCATACTAACTAAGTCCAAAGGAGCTTACATAGAAAGTAACCATTAAGGTTCTTTTCTGAACGTCGAACTTGCTTCAGTGGATTCATCTAAATTATGCCAGATGGGACTTAACCAAAGGAAACTTAGTTTTCTGGGAAGTGACTATTATGCTAGCTAAGAAACTATCAGAACCATAGTCAGAACTGTTTACCCAGAGCTTTCTTGTGAAACATGACAAACTCCTTTTTTAAAACCTGGGCCGTACATCCCCCTATCTAGGCACTCAGCTGCCAAGAAATAACACCACATGGAAGACAGAGTTAATGCATCTTTCCAGGATTGAGGCATTTCTGGCTTTCTAGTACACACACATTCTTCTACCTGATCAGTGCTCAACTTACACAAAGGGCAAGAGAATGTCCTATCAAAGAACGTATGAGAAATTGGGCACATGCTATATTACGGCAAAAGCCTTACTGAGATGCATCTGAAAAAGGAAGTGCAGTCATATAGTGATAGAACACCTAAATCACAGAGTGATTGTATTTGAATGTAAGATGGCATACAAATGAACTAGCGTAATTCAACACAGTGCTATTGCTCCTCTATCCTGCCTCACAACGTGCTGTTGAACCTTCATCCAAATTAACTTGCACCTTTCTTTGACATTGTCATGGTCCTTTCATCTACAGTTTCTCTGTATTTTAAAAAGATACAATCTTGTCATTAAATGAGGATGAGCTAAGCAGGCAAGGCTTGAAAGATTCATACTCATGGATCTTTGAGCTGAAAAGCATACAAAATCATGCACAAGATTGACCAAATAATTAGTATTTGAAAATGTTAGTGGTTTAGAAGTGTTTTATTAGGTGTTTCAATACATAACTATAAAATATTTTGACTCTCGGGATTTTTTTTAAAACAAGACAACACCACCAAAAAGAAAAAAACCTATTAATCAATAAAAAATTTATATTCTTTTGTTTTTTCCCCTTTAATACACATGGTAATCTCTCTGTAATACACGTGGTAATTGAGTGGATAATCTCTCCATTATTTAGTGCTTTTATTTAAAACAGACCTTGTCTATGGAATCATGAATTATAATTCCATGGACTATGGAATGGTTCCAGTAGTAGGCCCCTCACTTGTATGCTCATTGTGATTTTACATCTGTAAATCATCACAAGTTATGTAAATATACTACTTATTATTAACTAATCAGAATTTACAAGTAATTCTAGATTTGCTCCAAAGGGCTCAGCTGGTGTACCTACTGAGTTGTCTGACATCAGGTGTTTTGGTTTTGAAGCTGTTTTTCCACTAGGCAGATTTTAATGATTTTTTTTTCCTACTGTTACTCCACTCATAGGGAATCATACAGTCAACTTCTTTATCCAAAAAGAGATTTACTTGTTCACCACTACTTACAGTTGGACTAGACAGTTGTTGAAGGTCCCTTCTAACTGGAACTATTCTATTCTATTCAAATAACTTATCGAGATGTAGGAAATAACTGACATGTCCTTATCTAGAAAGATGGCTGGTTTGGCCAGTTTCACTAACACTACAACTGCAGTGCTGAAAAAAGTTTTCCTCACATCAAGTCTTTCCCAAGTCTTACCTCATAGTAGCACATGAAGTTCCCAGCTTCAAGTACAACATCCACTCTTTGCATTTATCTTAATCACTAAAGACTTCCCAAGCAAAGAAATGTAAATTGCTTGTGTGAACAAACTGGATTTTCTGGAAGAAGAAACCCAAAGTGAATAAAGAGCAGAGGTTTACTTTACAGGACATCTAATAGCATAATATTCCTTTAAAATCCCTGTCCAATTACTATAGTTGTGCATTTTACCCATCGCTCAAATAGACACAGGATTTACCCCAGAAAAAAACAAATATAATTTCACAGTTCTATAGGAAATAACAGGAAAATGAACAGTTTATTGATTGATAAAGAACTAGTCCTTTCAAAACAAATTTCTAGAAGACAGCAATTCTGTAGCCTAAAGCTAGTGTAGTGAGTTGGTGAACCACAAATAAACACTTTTCACTGTCTCTGTGGCTGTCCTGTTTCTCATCAGAAGCTTGGATGCCTTTTTTTTTTTTTTTCTGAAAACAATTAAAATGTAAAGTAGCAATCAGAACATAGAGGTTTACATTTTTTTAATTGTTTTTTTTAAATGTGAAACTTCAAAGTGTCTGTTTGAGAAGAAAAAAATCTTGAACTTACTTTTTAGCAAAGTTAGTATATCAAGAGAAAAAACTATCCTTAGCTGCTGCGTGAACAATGGACCATCCAAACAAAAAACATCCCAAGAGAAAAATCTCACAAATGAAAAGAACTATGGAAGACACTTAGCTATGTTTGAGATGAAATATTTTGTTGAGCTGGAGATGTCTGAACTTACTTGGGTGGAAAGACATAAAAAAGGAAAACTGGCTGGGATCAAAACCCATGGCTCAGTATTTATTTGGGTTTTTTTAGAATGGGCTTATTTGGGGTGTGTTGTTTGTGCTTAGCACACTTACATCCTTCTGGGCAAATTGCTATACAAAACATCTTTAGAACAGACACAGAATTTTTGTGGAAAGAGATAGATGACATATAGCAGGCGCAAGTATTTCTCTTCACTAGGAGTCTTATCTTCCCAGATAATAGTAGAATTTGCCTCATGGTCTCTAGGCATAATTCTACAAATAATGATGATTTTTTTATAGAATACATTTATTCATGAACACTCAGAACTACAAGAAATAGTTATGTTTTCTAAAGAAATGACAAAGTAGTTAATGTTCATGTGTTAATAGATGGGTCATACAAACTTTTGGGGGAGCAACACATGCTTTGGACAGCTTATTTATATAAAGCATAAGATAAATTGTAAGATCACAAAAAGATAAGTATAAAACAGATATTTGTTATCTGTACAGCATTTTTCCTTCCAGAGGATCTCTGATCTTTTCATTATCAGACTTGACTTTTGGGTGAAAGAAGAACCTTGTAACCAAAGACACCAGAGAATTCTTACTTTCTGGGTACACGCAGAGCCTCTATTTAAAGTCTCATACAAAAGGTTTCTATAGAAACCTGAAGGACTCAGCCAACCAGTGCTAAAAAGCTGAACCCTGGGGCCTGTACAAAACCCACAAAAACATTTATCTGTCCTAATGGCTCCTGAAGTCACTGGTCTCTGTCATGCTTCAGCATACCTTCTTATTATATGATGTTATACCTTACATTAGCATAGGCTCTCTTTGAAAAGAAAACATTCTGATACCTGTTAAAAACATGGCTTTAATTCAGGTCCTTAACTGATCCCAAAGCTAGTGAACTGAAAATTAACTCCGATCTCCTTTCTGGCATATGCTATCTCCTAAGACATGTAATATGAGTTTTACTTTTTTTTAAGGAGCTTTTTACCCTATATATAGCTATGTTTCAAATTGTTGCTCACTAAAAGAGCAAGTATTTTTGGTTCCTTCTGAAAGTCATATTTCCATAGTGATGCCGAGCTGACAAAAATATGCAATACATCATGAAAACTGAAAATTAACTCACTACCACAGATACTGCTCCCAGATACCATTTTAAACTCAGACTGGAATATTATATTGATGCAAAACTCAGTTTTTTCCTGAACCTTATTTTAATATATATTCAGTACAAAGCACTCATTCTTCTTAATTTTCAGCATCTTCCTTGTTTCTGTTTTGGTTTGTTTCAGTTTGTTATCTGAGGCTAAACTAGAGGTGATGACTCATTTCAGGGTCCGCTCCTAAACAGCAGCGTGGATGAGGCTGCACTAAGTTTGGCGTCCTCTCCCCTCCGCAGGGAAACACTCTCCTAACGCTGCTGCAGCACTGCACAGTCCTCCAGCAGTCCTCGCAGAAGACTAACAGCCCTAATCCCCACAGCATCTTTTTCCATCATGCTCATTTTCATACTATAGAACCACCATTCTCATCATTCCTGAGACGGTATTTCTCGCCGTCTGTCTCCTAGAATGTTCATAAATGCTCACATTGTGTTGGTTGGTAGGGCTATGCAGAAATCCAGAGAGAGATACACGTCCATTGGGTTGCCAAAGTTGAAAACTTTCACTGAGCACAGGGTGTGCAGCACAAGAAAGATGGAAAACAACTCAACTCTGTCACTTACTTTGGGCAGTGCTTTCAGTGTGCCAGAAAGGACAGACCACATATTTCTCATATCTGTTTAGTGCAAGGTTTTTCTTGTATAGAATCTTTTTGTTTTCTTGGCAATAGTCTTAGAAATACAGATTCATTTTACTACTTCTGGTATTTCATTAGAGCTCAATTTCTGTTAAAATAACATCTCAAATAGAATTTCAGTCCATAAATACAGGAATATTTCCTTTCTGCTACACCAAGAAGAACCTGCAAGAATGAGAGAACTCCAAAGCTCAAGAGCATACCAATGCTTAACAAAGAAATGGCTCTCCAAGAGAAATGGAGCATTCATTTCTCTCTGAGTTTGAAGAGCTATGATGATAGGACATACCACAGATACCAATTCCAAAGATAATTATTCATACCATCTATGAACAACTCTCACAAATGTTATGGAGTTTGGGGCAAGTTTATCTTTATAAAGAATTCATGACATACCTCCTTTCAATCATCTCGCATCCACCCACACTGACATTTCACAAACCAAACTTATCTGTAATACCCCTCAGCACAAGGCATTTTCTACACATTTGTTCAGGTCAACACACAAATGTTCTCACTTGCCAGCCTTAAAAAAAAAAACCAACAAAAAAAGAAACCCAAACCAAAAAAAACCCCCACGTACTCTTACATCCTTGTACAAAAGACTATTCAAGGTCAAGATCAAGAAAAAAGGCCTTTGTCCTCCTCTCGTCCTCCCCTTAGATTGCGCAATAACTTTTTTCACACAATGCATAATAAATTTCCAGTCAGAACTTTGCGATTCTTGCAAGTTCCTTCTCCCAGGGATAACAAGATCAGACAGAAGCAAAACGACAAATATTAAAAAGCTTTGTCTAGTTCCCATGGCAAAAATAAGGAGCTACTATCATAAAAATTAACTCTGAAAAATTGTGATGGAAAACAAAACACAGTCTTCTATTCCTCAGTAAAATCCTCACTGTACCTTATTTATGCCAAGAACTTTATCATGATTTCTTCTTCTATGTTATTGGAAATATCTGTTGAGGCGCTTTACAGTGGATTTTCTTCCTATATCTTAATCACCTAGTTTTTTCAAAGATGTTTTTTCAAGATGTAAAAACTGCTGAACAGCCCTTTTTCTAATTCTGAGGCAACAGTTATGCTTTTCTCTTGGGCGGACCTCGATGACATACTTCACTTACGAAAAAATGACAAAAAAACAACCAGAGATCTCTGTCTATGGCAAGGCAATACATGTCTCAGCTGAAGACAAACTTCTGTGTGTGAAAGTTATTACATTTGATGAACTGCATTCAAAGTTGGAGGACTACTCATAGAAAGTAGTGTGGTATTTATGCAAAGGAATGGTGCAAAATCATTAAACATACAAAAAATATATCTATACTCTGGATGACTTAACATGACGTAAAGACAGAAAATGCCAACTCACCACTTACTGGTTCACCAAGACAGTTATTCTACGAAATTCTTTAAGTACTAAACATTATTATTCTCTGATGTACAGATTTTTGTTGTGGAAGTAAAGTCACTTGCTCACAGCTTGCTAGTGTGTCGTGGCACCGGCTGTATTAGAATGAATCTATTTCTGACCCCAAATAGCATAAACGAACTATTATGCCTGAATGAAGTAAGGAACCGTTACTGCAGTTTCAGAGAAAAGTCCTCATCAGCTTGTGAATTTTATTACTGTACCAGTTCAGTGCCATGCAGACTCCTTCATGAAAACAGCTTTCAAAAACCCATGTCAAAGATTCCTGAACAGAGTTTTCAGAGGCTTTTAGTTCATTTTAAATCTTTGTTCCTAAGCATGGAGCTGATGCTAATAAAATAGCCAGAAAAAACTTTATTTTATTTTAAGAAAAAATAATTGGTTTTATTCCAGTATTGCTCTCAGGTATGGCTTTCACCTTAAACTCCCCAGAAATGTCAGCTTCAGGCAACTCATCTCACATTAAAAATATCAGCTTTAGGAATGAACTACAGTAACGCAAATGAAAAGGGCCTGGCAACTGGAAGTGTCAGTAAAGCTTAACTGGAGAGGACACTGTTGGTTCCCTGTGCAGTACAGGGTATTATAACCCATGGATGGTAAGTGCTGGGGTTTGTCATCCGGATGTACTTCCTAATGATTCCCACCACTTCGTCAGTGTCAGACATGGGATGTGAATCTCTAGTCGCATTACCACTTTAGTGTATAATCCTGAATAATCACTGTAATCTGTTCTTAGCAACTGTGGTCATGATAGGGGACATACATCCACTCCCTTAACATTCTCATCAGAAATCATTGCCAGTTCTCACAGTAAACTTCCAGAGACAAGAAAACGAGACTGAAACAGAAGAAAAACCTTTATTCAAGATTCTACAATTTCAGTATGATTTGTGACCTTTTCTCACAAAGCCCTTGAACACATGTATAATTAAGAGCTTAATTAATTCCACTGAAGGAAATAAAGCTGCTTTATATGCATCACTGTTTTGAAGGAGTACAGTATTGTTCTCACAGCAGTAAGATTTCATGGGATGCCGCTGAAAATGATGAATTGTAATTTTTTAATTACATGGAATAAGAACTACCCCCACCCCCTCAAAAAAACCAAACCAAAAATGAAACTTAGGCAGACATGAATAAAGTGTATTCTTTTACAACTTAAAATATATTTAAGATGTAAATAAATGGACCACATTTAGATCTCAGTCAGAGAAACTAGTTAGATTTAGTCAGAGAATCTAGTCAGATTTTTCTAAACTATCAGTCTATACTTTGAGGAAAGGCACTTTTATGCATTCAGAGGAGATATTGCTCACATTTCTTTGCTAAATATCAGCACAAGTACTACAGACTGAAGAATGACTGCTGCTGCTGAAAAAAAGATCTCAAAAAGGGAACGGGCACCAGATTTGATTTAAGGACAAAATGTACTAAAAATAACGTGCCTGCATACAATATAGCTGCAACACAGAAGCAGCAGACTAGTATAATCAATGCAAATTAAGGTCCCCCAAAAGAAATAGCAATAAGCACAATTTTGACATAGTAGAAAAAAGGAAGAAAAATAAACTCGAAAGTAACACATACCACCAATATTTTAGACTTTTCATCTGAATATTGTACTAGGGATAGTATTTATTACTTTCCCTTATAAAGGTATGAATGAATTGATTAATGACATTATTTTCATAATTAATACATTTTAAATGTATTAATTTTAAAATTAATTTATTTGCTAAGCACAGGTTAGACTGAAGTTAAAACCCTCTTAATTGTTGAGAACAATCAAAATAATTGAATTAAATTGAAACCAGTCCCATTTATTTAATATAAATCTTGATATTCTGTGGCCAAAATACTCTATCATAAAAGTTAATATGGTCTTTAAAGTTCCATAAAATTGAATACTCTGACAATGTTCTGATCTCTCTAATATTCAAAAGAAGGCTTCCACTGGAGGCTGAAGCAGACTAGAACCAGTATTTCCATCTTGACTATCTTGCTAAAGGAGCTTATCAGAACAGGCTTCTCAGGAAGGAATAACAAACTCCACCAAAGCAGGATTTCTATGGAGTCTTGCTGGAAAAAAAGTTACCATTCCTCACAGAGGAGCAACAGATAGAAGGCTGTGACTGAGCACAAAAAATTTTAGATGTGAAAAATTAATCTCGTAATTTTCTAATAGTCCTCTCGCAAGAGATGAAATAGCATTTGAAAGCATTACTAATAAGACTGTCTTAAGAGAGATTTTAGGGACGTAGGACTATAGACAAGAATTAACAAAGGTATAGGCTACAGAAGAGAAAGCTTCATAGCACATCTGACTTTTGGTACAAGAATGTAGGTGAAATTGAAAAATATTCATTTACATTTGAAGGTATTCTTATGAGAAAAGACAAAACAAATCATAAAAGGAAGGAGGAAGCTGAACTTTTTTGTTCTAAGTTGACAAAGAAAACCACATAAACACCCGGACTAAAGAAGGCTCTGGTGTTTGTTTTAATTTCTAGGACTCAGCAGGCTATAAAAGTCAAGGATCTGTTCTCATCTTAGGCTATGTCCAAAAAAAATACCCCCACTTGAAGACGGCTACAGCTTCCGCAGTAATAAAATTACTTTCTTCAGATGGTCAGATCCAGCCCAATAAGCTGTTCTCCTATGACTTGCTGCAGCGTTGCAACCACCAAATCCCATTTTATGGGTGACAGACAGGACAGTGAGCAGACTACCGCCCCTCAATATTGCTGACACAGAAGCCTTTCCTAAACTTTTTCTGAACCTTCAATTTACTAGAAGTCAAGCTAATCATTTCCCCAGTACACATCTTGCAAAGCATCTACATTTTCACAAAGTTAATTTTTGCAAAATTAATGTCGTCATAACAATGTAATACCACACATACACCAGAATAACAATTTCCAAACAGAATATTAACATTCTAGATGTGGACTTCTGGGTATTAGAGGAAGATTAGTATACAAATAAATGAAATAAGCAAGGTCTGGGTTATTTTGTTCTTCTGTTCCCCAAGACAGGAACCTCACGCTTTTCTGTCACAGAGCTTTTGCTTCTCTTTGTTTAAAGAGCCAAGTGTCAGACTGTATGTCTCTTTCACTGCCCAGCTAATTTACTCCTCTCCTGGTTTTTTTTTTTGGTCAGTATTTTAGACATGTAAAGTTAATCTTATAATTTGTCCAACTATCCTCTAAGGAGATCAACTAACAGTTGAAAACAATGTTAATAAGCCTGCCTCAGGACGTTGATTTCAGGAGGGTAGGACCCAACTCTGCCGCTGAGCATGGCGCACCCCACGTACAGCAGAGCGCCTGCCGGCAGAAAGCTGTGACGACAAAACCTTCAGCTCCGGGATCAGCAGGACATACCCTCCGAGTATCCTCCCTCTCTTTTCCTTTCTGACCAACAGCTGCATGATCGCTTTCGCCAGCCAGCTGTCGTGTTTCAGTCGCACTGCTATACCTGAACAAAGAATCCTTCTGTAACAAAGATACTAAGTTGGTTGACTGGGTAAATCTGCTTCCCATTACGATAGAATGAAGTAGCTGTGTTACACCTCTTCCTTGGGTGCTGGTACATCTTTTGTAGGTCTAATTAATATACTTCTATTGAACAAGGACTGAGTAGGAGACCAAAACTATTCCAGTATAGTTCTAAAAATGTATAATGAACTGCATGTCCTAATACCAAGCAGGGAAAGTAGAAAGCAGAAACAGACCACACAGGCAGGAAGGAGTGCAGCTTTCCACTTTTCTCATGTGCCTTCAGCCCATTACACAGGTAAAAACCTGTAAGTGATATCTAACAGGTAAAATTCATATTATAATTAAAAAAAAATAATTGACTTGTAGGGTGGGACAGCGTGGAAGGCACTATGATAAGAAATCTGAAAGTGAACAGGAGTGTACATTAAGCCACCAAAATAGAATTCTATGACAGAAAATAACATAGTCCCCAGCTACTCCTTTCAAATATCAATGGCAACATCTTCTAAAAGCAATTGAGTATTGCAAATTAATTAGAAGAAAATTATTAGTGTGTTGCACTTACATTGCAAGAAAGACTAAATAGTTTGTCAGTGAATAATACATACTGCATACAGACCTACACAAATGTAATAGGAGTGTATCAAATGAGTAACTGTTGACTTTGACACTATACTAACAACTAATTTTCTGTCTAATCCTTCAAAATTTGCTTACATAAATAATCCATTCTCTTGAATGGATTATTTGCTAAACAGAACTGCTCACAAGTGAAAGCTGTTGTCCTTACGCTCCTCTGAGAAGCTGCATTCACTATGTCTGCACCAGTCTGCTCTTCGTGATTTTCTGCAGTTCACAGGTCATATCTTCCAACAGCATCATAAAAGAAGGTTGAACCATCAGAGATTTGCTAACCTATACAAGCTGAGGTGCTAGTCTTTCCCTTTACTAGAATACATTATAACTAGATAGATACAAAAATATTGCTGCTTCGGCCTGTGACCAAAACCTGTATTTGTGGAGAGTGAGTTACTAAACCAAGCTGTATTTGACTAGGTTTTAAGGAAGCTGTTGAAAGAACTGTTGGTCCTAAAAACATCAAAGGCTTAACAATGACCTCTAAGTCAGCAGTGCTCTTCAAGGAAATGATAAATAAGGCATTAAGGAGGCCTTAAATTTCATTCCAGATAAAAATATTCTCCCTTAAGTAGTAAGTCTCAGTAGATGACGTAGGTGCATGAACTTCAGTCACACTTTTTTCTATTTTTGATGAGCATCAGCTATAATGCAACTACTGCCCTTGGTTCATGGAGGTATATAAGTATTAGTGATTGTTTGCATTACAACACTAGTTGAAAATACCTCGGAGAAAGGGAAACATAATCAGCATGTCTAGACAGAGCAGGTAAAATTCACAGACAAAGTATCATTGTTTTCAAATGAAGTCTTGTACAAGATACTATGTACTGCCATGTCCAAATGGCATAATAGGCAAAGAGACAGCATTTGAGTTTCCAAAGACATGAATTATTTGACTGTTAAATCACTTCCAACAGTCTCAACAGCAATATTAGTTTCCAAACTGTTCTGCATCAGATTTGCCTCAGAAAAGATAAAAGGCTAGCTTAAATCCTGATGTGAGACTGGCACTGCTCCCTTCACTTTTTTTTTTTTTTTTTTTTTTACTTTATCTACATTTGATAAAGCTACTCTCTGTAAGTCTAACACCTCCTTTTTACCATTCCACTTTACAGACTACTTTTGGAGTTCTCCTGGCATTGGTGTCTAGAAAGGAGGAAGAGTAATAATTAGAGCCAGGACTCAAAACTTTTTTAAACACGTTGAATTGCCCTCTGACAAACCATCAAATTTTGCCCTTTTTTATGTCATAAGTTAATGCCTTCTCAACTCTCTGTAGATCAGACTAACCATCCTCTTTCAGGCCACTCTGCTTTAACAATTACATAGGATTCTGGTTTATGTATATACAGTTATATACAGTTCATGTATATGCAGATATTATACAGAGAAACTCCATAATTCATTTTATTAGTATAAGATTTTCTCTTCCTTTATAAAATTTGTCTAGAGATGGACACTAACGAACAGATGATATTTGTGAGGCAAGCAAAACAATAGGGACATGACCTATGAAGATATTTTGAAGCTATACTGTCATGTCCATAAGATAATTGGGGGAAAAATACAACTCACTTTTCAAATTACAACTTACCATTCAAATTCTGGTATCAGCTGATATAAGTGGACTGACTCTCCTCTTGAACTACTTCAGAACAGAATTAGAACCATTTTATGCATGGTTTCGAATTTGGTTTGGAGGGAGAATCAGGTCCATAATTTTGGACTAGAAAGCATTGATATCTGTTTATATACACAGCTTGCTGAAGAAGGCCAAGTACCAGGATAAAGACATTCCTCCCTAAACAAAGACTTAAAAATATGCTTTGTTTTAGGGAGTGGAAAAAATTTTGACTGATGGCAGAGGATATCATCCTGTATACCAACTTAAGTGTCAGTGTTTGCAAAAGCAGACCTTTTCTTTGCTAAATATCCACTGATGTTTGGTTTAGTCTCTCTGAAACTAAGAAGGAAATCAATTCTATATCATATCAGCACTGGATGAATTTTAAGCATGAGATTCTCAAAAGATAAAGTCTTACCTGTTATACTCCATGCATTTATCCATCATTAATAAGAACAACTATACCAGAGCAAGGAAACAGAAGAATTGATAGAATAATTAAGAGAAAGATGAGACTAAAATTATCTCAGCTTAGTTTGCTCAACAGACTAAAAGCTTTGGGAAGACTGAGAAGCAAAGGAAGGAGATAATTTTTTCCCCTAGAAAATTACCAGAGAACAGAAAGCAGTCAGGAAAAATGCTGTGTGAGAGGTCAATGTGTCAACAGAACAAGTACGTGTGAGCTGTCCGTAAATAAGTTTGAAAGAAGCCTCCTATGCATCAAAGGAGTGAGGGTCTGGAAGAGATCCTCAGTGGGTGCAAAAATATTTATTTTAAGATGTGGGTTCTTTAACTTAATGGAGCCAGATGATGTAAACATCTACAACAAGAAGGATTTGGATTGGGTGGCCCAGATCTTCCATAATACTGTGTTCCAGTTCTGTCTTTGGCTTCACAGTTCCTTCCCTTTGTTCATCTCACGCAGGTTACCTTTGTTTAGGTGAGAAGCTGGTGTCCGACCCAACGATATTTCATTACAACACAGATATGGCATCAAAGGTTGGATTTCGATAAACGAAAGTCAAGCTGTGACAGATATGATTCAGGAAAGAATTAAATTCTCCAGTTTCAGACTGACAATAGGTCATAAGGTTTCACCGTTTCCACTCATTTAGGAGGTGAAAGTGGGAAGAAAGAATAGACAGTGGAGTTTCCTTTATGTTTGCTTCCTTTTAGCTATATTTTCACCTCCCATCAGGAAAGAACAGAACAGTGAAGATCCCCAGGCATCAGTTCCCCAAGTTATGGAACCTGAGTTCTATTTCTTTTGGGATCCTCTGTGTCCAAGGATAGGACAGAGATTACTTCTATCTCTGGAAATATCAAATACGAGATCACAATGCCAAAAATTTCTTACACAAGGTACACCATACTACTGTCTGCACAGGACGATTTCAGGCAATTTATTCTCTACAATTGCATTTAAGTTTATTTTGAAAACATTAACATAATAGGGAAGCAAGCAAACCATGTGAAGCACATCCAAACCCACCAAAGTGAAATGTTTCCAGAGACAGCCAAAAAAGAATCTTTTGATATATGACAGAAATAGAAGGCAAAGAAAGAAACCTTTATGATGATGTATTCATAAAACAATGAATTGTTTCAGCTGTACTTTCACAACATTTCCTCTTCAGTTCCATTCAGCTTACTGCCTGATCAACAAATACAAGTTTTCTGGCCATAATGAAACTGGAACGAAATAACTAAGTTTAGTGCAAAACTGAGTAAGACATCTGTAATACTAGTTTCTAAACATAATGGGAGTTAAAAGATAGGTGTAAC
>JAVJGG010000021.1:22531353-22548936 GCA_035590195.1 Aviceda cuculoides | reverse complement strand
GGGGGGGGGGGGGGGGGCAGAGAGAGAAAGGGTTTCTTTTAGAATTGATAAAATATTAAAACCCCAAATAAACAGTTTAATATATTTAACAGAACATTTAACCCCCAACCCCTCCCCCACCTCCCACGTAAATATTTTTCTCCACATCAAACTTTGGAAAATTGCTATGCACTTAAAATTGAGAGAGGCCTTTCTGCATTATTTCTAGGGCTTACTTTAGATTTGGAGAACTTTAATAACTTGGCTAAATCTTATTTCTCTTAATACAAGACAACAATTCTCCCATCTATCACCAAATGGAAAGGATATTTCCCAGAGGATATAGAGTACCAAAAGGTAAGAATCAAGTCTGCATTTCCATAACAAATACTTGCATAATTAAATTTTCTCTGTTTTTAAAGCTGCGTAGCACAATACAAACATGTACAAGTGTAGGTGGCTTACTCTGGTTTTGGGATACAGAACTGAACTTTGCAATATGAAAAAGATGTAATGAGTTCAATTTCACCTTTATTACAAGTGCTTCTATACATGACCAGAACAGGCGGTTAACCATTTAATAATATTTTTTCATACATTTATGTTTGAAAGCACTGGTTTATGCTTTTAAGTTTTCCTTTGTTACAATGAAAGTTACAATGAAAATTAAGAGTGTGGGAGGCATAAAAAAAATCTACCCTATCCAAACTCAGAAAGAATATCAAATTACTGATCTGCAGACAGGAGGAAATTAAATATGGAATCCACTTCTCATTTAAAAGAACATAACGGCAACAACTCTGCAAATGTTCACAGAAGAAATAGATTGAGAATGTAGGCATAAAATCAAATACTTTCTTGAATGTATCTTCTGCAGTTTTATTTACAGAACACCACAAATATAGGGATTTATCAGAAGAGTATAGACTTAACTTTCTTTGCTGACCTTAACTCTTGTGCATACACAGCCACAGAGACATTTCGTAGTTATGACAGCCAAAATTATTACTTTATCTCTGAAAACAGAATTGTTTTCAGTGACATATCATCTTAATATATTTTGCTTCTGGAAGTTTTTTCTTATTCCTGGATTTCTTGAAAACATCTTTGTATTTTATCAGAATTCAGTCTAGTTGATCAAAATCAATCAAAACTTTTTCCACGGAGAGATAAAAAATCATTTTTGCAACTCTGAGGCCTGAGTTGTATTAATTGGCATATTTTATCCCCATTAAATATTCACGAAGGGTAAATCCAAAGTTGTCCCTTAACTGTAAGTTATTTATATCTGTGTACTTGTATCTTTATCTGCATTTAGTGACATTCCACACACAGCTTAGTCTACAAAGAAAACAAAGAATGAGATAAAAGAGACAAGTGCCTTACAGGTGTTCAAGTATCAAGAAATTCACAGGTAGAGACTTGAGATGTAATCATAAAGATTTAGCTTTAGCTTAACACATCTAATTTCAGTACTGTCCATGTACCAGTCTCTGCCAGAAAGCAGGACTCTTTCTTTCCTTTCATTGACAGTAGACAGAAGCAGAGACGGACACCCTTTAGCTAAAGTTTTCCTTTCTAAATATTTCCTGTCCCCGTATGATTTAGGCAAATGGCAACAGTACCACAGGCCCGGATCACCGTGCTCCCAGAACATAGGCTCAGGTATTCAGTTCATTACTGAAAGACAATACAGCCTGTGTTCTAAGACCTATATAAAATTCTGTTTTCTTAGATAGCAGTAATTTCCACTCAGTTCTCAATTTTTGTGCATACACACTGTAAGTGGTGTATTTCTTGATAATTTGAGAGAAAAGAAAAGAGTCTTAAAAGGATTGTGGCTATTCTGACAACAAAAGCTTGAACACAGGATCTTAAAGACATGGAATAACCCTGTTTGGAAGGGATGTTGGCAGTTCACCTAGTCCAAACTTCCAGTCAAAGCAGGGTCAGCCATCTGATTAGACACAGTTGCTCCAGACTTGAACTAGTCAGGTCTTGAAAAATCTCTAAAGATGGAGAATATACAATTCCTCTGGACAACCTGTTCCACTATCCTAATGCCCTAAGGTGAAAAAGGCTCTCCTTGAATCAACGGTGGAACCTCTCGTGTTTCAATTTATATCTGTCGCCTCTTGCCCTCCCAGGGCACACATGGATTCCTTCATGCTCAAATATTTTTCAACTCTAATATAGTTTAAACTTTAAATTACTACTAAATCCATTGAGAAGAAGAAGTTATGAGTTCCACTCTAACTCATTTACAAAGCCTCTATCTTATCCAAGAAATTTCTTGCATCTGCAGAATTGCTTGGAACTCAGAACCCTTATTCATTTATTTGATGAGAAGTGTTGGGAAAAAAGCTCTTGTACAGTTTCTCTACTCACCTTGATTACTGGCAAAGAAAATCAAAACAAAAATAAACCCACAAAATATAAGAAATAATTTGAATATAAGATGCTGCATCAATGTTGGTTCTGTTAACTATGACAGATATTTGGACAGAATATTTTGTTAGTTGAACAGATTTATCATGGAATAATTTCTAGGCAAAGGCTAACATTTTCAAATGTCAGTACCCAAAAATCAATCTCCAGGCACACAATTAAACAAGGCATAATTTTCAACTGTACATCTGTGTAATTTTGACTTTCCACTGAAAATTTCATGAGTTCCAAACAAGACTGTCTTTATATTGTGTGTATATGTTAATAACTCTCAACTAGCTTCGTAGCAGTTTACATCTTTCTGTGCTTCACAAGGGAGGAGACAATAAATGGTTGAGAATTGCTGAGAAATTAATATATTAAAGAGATGATCAGAAAGTTTGGTTTTATGGATGGTGGCTAATGTATTAGGGAAAGTAGGCTTAGCATATATTAAAAAAAAAATCATTTGTTTCAAACTATCTTTTCTTATACAAACTGCTAAGGGTATAAGAAAATTTGTTCTTCCTTACTTCTACAGAAAATAGACACTCTTGTTCTTCTATTTTTTTTCCATCCATGCAGATCCAGGTAGTATTAGAAATATCACCCAGACGGTTGGAAGCAATGGACTTGATTTTTATATTAAACTGTTTTACTTATATATAATGATGTTCTGGACAACATTAGAACACATTTTAGTAGACACATGCAAGTCCCCACTTCTACAAAAGGGAAAGAGAGTTATTAAATGTACATCACAAATTTAGAAGTAAGCAGCTGGCTGACAAATCTTTCGTTTGCTGATTTTTGTCTTGTTAGCTTTTTTGTAAGTCTCCCAAGAGTTTCTTTAGCTGCACCATGTGATATTTCACTACTGCTATTTTCTACTCTTGCAGCAAAACCCAGTATTTCATCGTAAACAAATAGTGTTAACACTTGTGATGCTTAATGTTTTGTCAGTTTGCTCAGCAAGTGTGAAGAAAATGCAAACACTTCCAAGCCTTTTTTCATGCTGTCAGACTTCACTAAGTCGAGGAGATATCCCAAATGGATGGTCTTCTATGCTGCATTTAGATCATTTGCTGAAAAATTAAGAGTTGCAACTCATGCAATTCTTAAAATAGGCAGTACCTGGTTAGTAAAACATGTTTTTTCCACCTGGAACAAGTAAACATTTTTCTTCACAAGAAGCTTACAGGCTATGGACATATGTCTTAGCTACACAGGCTTGCTTCCCAGAATGGCTTGCCTGCCTTGCATTTCTGTGAATGGCTTCCTAGACATTCCTATGCATCATTTCTTATACAAATGCTTTATTTTATGTTTTGATATAAAAATCTGCACGTTATCTACCCAAGTAGATATGCTTCTCAAAACCTAAATCTTTCATCAATATTTATACCTTTCACCACTCCATGTAATTAGTTCTTTTTTTGCAGGGCAGGGTGTGGGTGTGAAAAACTATATCAGAATAAAGTGGTTTGTAACATACAGAGGTTTTTTTTCTTTCTTCCATTGGTCCTAAAACAAGAAAAAGCTAGCTGTGTAACATAAATCATTAATAGCAGATACATCATCCAATCGCAATAACTAATGTTAACTTTAACAAATGTGGGTAACCTTAGGAAAAGTTGATAAGCACAATTCCTACTATGCCAACTGACACAGTTTTAAGGGTTTATATAAAGTACTCAAAGAAGTAATCCTGAAGCTTACTGTCCCTTTGATTTCAAAAGGTGTTTGAGATGCATCAAAACCAGAAAGTTCAATGTATTTAAGAGGTATCTTTTTCACAAGGCCTATGATATCCAGAGTGGCCGCTAACTGCTAATCCAGAAGGTTACGGGTTTCCATAGATCATACTCTGCAAGCCCCATGCAGCTGCCTCGGATACTCCGCTGCATCTCAAATGCCAAGAGATGGTTGTTTTAAAGCAACTGAATCAAGCCAGTAATAACCATCGGATACATCTCTTATCTTCTAATTAATTTAAAGCTGTAAATGAGACGCAAGATACCGTGTTGCTCTTTTTAGTATGACAGACAAAAGGAATGCTCATTCTTGGGGTTGTCCACCTGTGAACGGCTGAGGGTAGTGTTTGGGCCTTGGGCAGGGGTGGTGGCGTTTGTTCTTTTTTTTAAAAGTCTGTTTGGGTTTTTTTAACAATTCTTCACATATTGCGCTGGTGTCATCTAGTCAAAAGTATTGCAGATGTGGTCAGAATTGTACTTAAGAAAAGCAGACATGCAATCCTCTTCCCTGAGCTGATCACAAAATTTTCACCAAAATTCTACAACATCCTTCATAATCCTATGCTAATATTCAAGGCAGCATAATCAGGACAATGGGACAACTGTTACAGCATGTCTATATCAGAGGCAGAGGTTGAGGCTTAAAATCCTATATAATTCATTCTGGTTTAACTAGCTATTGATTTTCTTACAAATACCTTAAATGAAAGCATTTAAGCTGTCTGTCTTCTATTTCAGCTATAGATCAGCACAGTTTACATTTCACTTGATGAAATGAACTCACAACACATCACAAATGTTCTAATATTTTATGCTGTACCATAAAAGTGGGCTCAGAGGCGATGAGCAGCAGAGTGCTGGCGGGGACAGCACTCAATGCTCCGTTATTTTTCTGCCAGCAGGAGGAGAAGCTGGAGAGGTAAATAAATTGTTGTTGGTATTAGTTAGCAACTAAACATTACTCTACCCATGCAGAACAGGCAAAAGGTATGAAAAAAGTGAGGTAAAAAAAAAATGTCTCCATAAGCCACTAAGTCTTACTTACGATGTAACAAGGACATGACTAGAAAATTAAGAAAGGACCTTTCCTTAGGAACCACCTAATCCTGGGTGCAGCTTTTATTACCTACATTACACGTACAATGCAGATTATTTTGACCAAAAAATTTCAGTGTCTTCTTTGCTGTTTTGAACCAAGGAGTAACAGATTTTATCACATGTGCCCATTAATCTTAAAACAAGAAATGAAGAGCATCTGGAATTTTAACTCACACTTGAGTGCATCACCCAGGAATCCCTTCCCAAGAAACAAGAACAGCTCTAGCAGACACAGTCTGTTTAGCTCAGATTTGACGCTTTTTGAATGTAGCAAAACAAACTTAAGAAAAGACTGACCTGTGAGATTTAAAGAAAATCTCTCATCCTAGATACTTTATTTTTAAAACATTGCTACAATCACCATCAATGTTTTATATGTGACTATGCTTCATACAGCATTTTATTTCTGGTTAAACCTTTATAATATATGCACCACGAGAAATTAGTTTTACCATACTAAAGACAACATGGTCTCTGCAGGACATGGAGAGAAATGAAGAGAGCATACCTGAGAGAAGAAATAAATCAATGTTACCTAACACATTAGACAAAACCAGGCACTTACGACCTCTTCCAGAAAAAAACTATCATTACCTCTGATTACAAGTCTCAGTTACTTAAGGACACACAGAATTTTATTACCTGAACTATGTAATAAACTGCCCCTAGTAACCTCCTTGACTTAACAGACTAACCCAACAGTATAAAAACATAGAAAATAAGGAAGGGCATCAAAATCAAGCCTCCAAATTGCAAAGTATCTGAGGTAAGCACTAACTCAATCTTGGCTGAGGTCTCAGAACTCTATTCTGACTTCATGATAAATTTCTTTTCGTGAAGGAACTAATTCCAAATCCAAGAACCCACTGCCATTACTACAACTCATATGAAACCCTTCAAGCACATACTAGAACAATCTGGTGGGGAGAGGGAAATAAAAATATCTGTAGCAATCTACTTCCAGGCCATTTACCGAGGTTGATGGCAACTAAACTGGAAGCAGACTTGTGCAGGATTTAGTACAGAGAGAGCATTCAGCAGCCTCTGATGCCACTGAAAGTTTCCAAACATCTAACTTATTAACAGATAGAAAACATTGTAGGAAACAAAACAAAACAAAAAAACAATTATACTCCAGTTCTTGTAACTAAAACACTTCTTTTCATATTTGTAATAAACTGCTACAACAAGAGCTGCACAGTTGTGTCAGACATCTTATGTAGAATATTTTTAAAATAAAAGACTAAAAGTTTTTACAAGAGAAACAACAACAACAACAAAATTAATGCACAGGTAAATTTAATTTCTTGCTTCCTGCTGGACTTTTGGCTTATATGTTTTTGTTCTGCTTCAAAATGATTTTTAAACAGACTTGGACATCCCTTTACATAACATTGTCAGTTTGAACCAGATTTATTTGTCCAATGAAGTATGTTTTATCAGAACATTCATTACCCTTTTTGAACATAGTGGAGTCAAGGATCAGAAAGCAATTTTCCTTCTTTCCTGTTCTCAAAAGTATGATTTTTTTTTACTGAGGTTAAGCAGTGCTTTTTCAAATTCCCTGTGCTTGATGTGTCATCTGTCGATGAGTCAAGCCTGTTATGCTGGAACTCTGAATACAAGAATGGTCCCTCACTTTGAAAACTTTTAAAAGAAATGCTTTATTGTTTCTATAGGGGAATTTGAAATATACTCCCCTTTTGTTTGTAGATGTCATGGCCACAGCCATTGATACAAGGTGTTGACTTTGTACACAGACTCTTCAAATATTCATACTTCCACCATGGCTACATTGCCTGGCAGCTACTACATCAATATGAACAGACTGGAATTTCTTTACATTTTTAGAAACATCTGCTCTATATGTCACTATAATATATATATATGTATTTACTGTAAAAGAAATTAAGGTGTTACTTTGCTGCCAAAAACTCAAGCATGTACAGGACATTACTATTTTTGACACACTGCAGATGGAGTGCTTCAAAAAGGACAGTTTCGCCTTTGCAGCCACATGTAATGGATGCATACCCATTCTGCAGATAAAAACAACTCCATGAAGTAAATGTTTAGTCTGCCTTTCTGCTTTTCATTGAATTTTACTTCTAACAGCTGCTTTCTAGTTCACATAAAAATACTACTGACGATTGAGGGAAGAGCTTTGCATCTAGAACTTTTCTTACTGATCGGTTTGTCACCTTCCTTAATTTAAGGGTGTTCAAATTCAGAGGTCCAAATTCCCAAGTGATTAATTGATCAGAAAATGATAGGCTGGATAGGGGTACCCTTTATGACTCTTACTATGAAACTGTCCTATTATGTAAAGAAGTATATAATATTCACAGGGAGAGAAGAAAAAAGCAGGACTATGAGACCCTTAACAGTCATTACAACTTTTCGCTACAGTATTTGTAATTTCTAAAAGCTCTTACATCCTTTATTTTGCTTAAAGCATAAAAGAACAATGAAGGATATTGGAAAGCCTACGGAAATGCTCAAGCATTGGCATGCACTAGGAGACTTTGGTGGGGTAGAAGAGCAGGAGGGGAAGATTTGTCAGTCTCCCAAGATATCCATTTCATTGCTACAGGTGAGGCAGCAGTGAAAATGGGGGGGGGGGGGGGGTGTGCCCAATTCATCTTTTAATTTCTCAAACTCTGCCTCTTCTCAGTGAGCAGTTGTTGCTGGACATTTTTGTTCTTGGGATACTCCAATTGCTAAAGAAAATGCTGGTCCCGTTTATGTTATCATTTTTAATTAATCTGTTAAACTAAATTGTCACTTAAAAGAACACATCTCTTTTGTATCATCTGAAAAGTTGAATTGATTCAGGAGATAGTCCACAATATTGAAAAAAAAGCCTTAATCTCAAAGTTTCAGAATATATATGTAGCCACCACTCTGAAGTATTTTACAGTAAGTAGATAAATACCTCCATGACTGTTATGTGGTGGGGAATTCGTCAAAAGGAAAGGGTGATATCTCAGCATGGAGATTCTCCTGTGCTCTTCTACTTTCATAGCTACGTGTAAGAGCCAAAGAATAATCCAGCTTTAAACATTTTTTTCCTAAAAGCTTTTTTCTGCAGTGTTCAAGTTCACGTATGGTGCCCAGTACACAGTAAGTGAGAGTGAAGGTCTATTCATTTTTCAAGCCCAGGTTAGAAAAATCCTTCTGAGGCGAGCCTCTGACCACTGCCCTTACTGTGCTCTGCTTCGCACTGTGGAGTGGTCTCACTGACCACCAGCTGGATTCTGCCTGGAGGACACGCTGCAGCAGCTCCCTTACCCCACTCCGGCTGCCCGTGGGACTAGACTAGAGCCAGGCTGGAGAAAAAACGCTTCAACACAGGCATAACGGGCATGTCAGGTCCTCAGCACCAGCTGTTTTACTCTGCAAATCCAGTCCTATTTATCCACCTGCTAACGCAGAAGTAACTCCACTGCCTGCCAACTGCATGTTGAGCACCGTGACTAGCATTTCTTGCATATGCTCATTCTTTCTTTTTGTCTCTTTCTCACAAACTCAGGCAGAGAGCTTGCTGCTAAATAGCACAAGACATTCTCTCTTTACAGTGTCTGATCAACCTGTCTCTGTGGTCTTCCCAGCCTTTATGAGCCCAAGGATTGGAAAATAAAACTATCAACTAAACCCAACTAAATCATATTGTACAGAACAAAGCAGAGACAGAACTCTGGCTGGCCCTCACCATTCAGAAACACAGTACTGTGCTTACACCACTGATATGTGGAAAAATAAATGCTTCTCTCAACTGACAACTTTTTACTTTCATTTTTCTTTCAAGAAATAACACTGAGTTAGTGTAGATGCTTTTTAAGCTGGAGAAGAATGAAGCAAAATTAAGTGGTATTGAACATTAAAACATCGCTTTAGCTAAGCAGCAGGATGTTTAGATCTTTGCTGAAAGCTTATCTGAACTACTGGAAGTTCCTTGACCCTGCAAAATCATGCAATACATTTTAAAGCAGGTCAAATATTGGGCACTTCAGCTGCCAGGAATTTCCCATCAGCAAAAAAAAAGAGGACAGTGAGGAAAGAAGCTCTTCCATCATTACAGAACCTGGGAAAGGCTGATGCTACTGTCAGGTGACAGCGGTATTGGGTGTTGTTTTATCTAAATTTTCTTTCTATCAAATTTGATTGTATATCACTAATGTTTTTTAATACAACTAGCTTCTGTTCTTTTTAAGCAGGACTTGTGTCTAGATTCAAAAGTATTCTGAAAATGCAATTTCATGCATGCTTATGAAAATCATTATGGACAATTATGTCTATAGAATATTTAATTGCATGTACACACGTGGATAATTTCCACCATTTGCATGTACACATCCCTAAGTGTTTGCAAGAGCAATCATAATATTTGGACATAATTTATTAGCTGGACAATTACACAAATTACATATTTGTATTTTAAATAAGTCCCTTATTTTTTCTGCATTCTGTGTAATATTTGATCAATTCATTAAGAAACATGAAGATTAAAATTCAGGAGTGTCTGGATGCATGCCTGTTACACTTAATTAGTGATTGCTGAAAAAAAGATCTGAGAATTATCATACTGCATAATGGCAAAGATCTACATAGCAAGAAAAATACTTAAACAGGTGAAGTAAAATACAGTATTTTGCATTATGTCAGGGTTTAATTTTAGAGTTTTATTTAGAAATCCTACAAGTCATTTAAAGAAAGGAATAAATGTCATAGTAGGAAGGTGTGGTATTACAGATATTTTTTTTTACAGCCATGCTGTAATGGCTTCAGTGTGTATTAAATATTTAAACATGTATACCATACATTAAAAAATTGACGGAGCAGCAGAGGATAAAAGCAGCACTTTTGGTATAAAGATTTCAGATACAATACAGGGCATGAAAGCAAAGTAACTAAGTAAGTGTGAATCATCCTGCTAAGATGCTGAAAATGTTCAAAGGGTTAAGGATGGCAAATCACATTTTGTTGCTATGTGCAGCAAGGATAAAAATCTACTGGAACCCCCTTTAATAGGTGAAAGGTGGTCTGAGCCAAAACGCACATACTGACGTCCAACCCTTCCCCAGAGAATCAATGATGTTTTTTTGTGTGTGATCAATGTAATATTCCACAGCTAAATTTAGGGACTCTGCATCCTATGAAAATGGCACCTCTCTATGACTAATTAACAATAAAAAATTGTGGTTATCTACAGGTTTAATTATTTAATCTCCAAGGTTTTGATTAACTTAAATCTTTTTAGTAAGGACAAAAGAGTATATGGGGAGAAAAAAAAAAAAAAAAAGCATTTCTAATGTTGTTTATTCAGAAGGGATTCTGTAATTTTCCCTAGTCGGCTTGTAGGATTACACCATCTTTGCTGTTAACTCCCCTAACCCAAGCAACATACAGTGTGAGACAGACTGCTAATAAACCTGTTTCACTGTGTCTGTGTATTATTTGGCTAAATCATAAACTATGCCTACATAACTTCTTTTTATTTTGGAATGGTAAAGACTTTCAGTAATACAGAGATCATAAGACACAGTGTTTGATTTTGATGTGTTAAAAGAAAGCTGAAAAGTTAAAAATAGATGTCTTTAGCCACAGTGACAGTAACTGATTTCCAGCATATTTTATAAAGCAAACAAATCTTTACACCCAGGTCCACTCTCTTTTCAGTACTGGCACTGCTTCTGCGTGTTTACAAGTCACGGGGTGATACACGTGGGTCCACCAAAGTCATCGGGAGTTTTGTCTGATATCAGTGGGGCCAGATTTCACTTTTAATAATTCATTTGGCACACAGGCTGAAGTATGTGCGGTGATACAGTGGGTGGGTATTGTGCAAAGGATGAAATAGGAAAGAGACACTCTCACCACAGAAACTCTTCCAGAAGCCAGCACCGTTGTACATCCTGTTTTCTCCAACCACTCTGAATATTCTTGCTTACATGCTATTGCTCTGCACAAAA
Organism: Aviceda cuculoides; assembly: GCA_035590195.1. Lineage (NCBI taxonomy): Eukaryota > Metazoa > Chordata > Aves > Accipitriformes > Accipitridae > Aviceda > Aviceda cuculoides. Next base: position 22,537,706 of record JAVJGG010000021.1, on the reverse strand, counting down.
GTGCGTAACAAAAGTCATTTAAATGAAGATTTAAAGGAAGAAACAGACCTAAAACTCAGGGAATAAGAGTTCAGTTCTCAGCTCTGACACCAGCTTGCTCTAAAACCATAAGCAAACCCATATGGCTTGATTTAGAAATATTAATAAGATAAATTAGCACATGAGGAGATTTTTGACAGTCTTGCAATTCATATTACATTAAAAAAAAAAAAAAACCATGAAAGTCTGCTTTTGGAAATACACTCTGCACTCTTCCTGCATTTTTTCCTCTTATCCTTATCCTTTATTTGTAAAATGGAAAAATGAAGGTACACTATAAAAAATGAATATTTTAATATCAAGTATTGTTCTTAGTACCGTGAATATTTAATCTATTTCTGTAGGACTTACCTTATCAAGCAGAAATTCATTAGGGATAAACTTTTTTTTGAAATAACAAAATTATTTTGGCATTATTTTGAAATAATTTTTATGTTAAGCTTACATTCAGATGCATTTCTGCAGGAAGAAGCCTATGCTAGCAAATAGAACAAATTTTCAAGAACCAATTAACCTACAGGGGGATGAAACTTTGTCCAAATACCTGTAAAAAATTTTTATTTGTATGCTTTCAGGGTGCCCTTGTGATTCAGACAGACATGTTCTCCCTAGACAGAGCAGTTGCATAGCATTATCATTAAATCAACAGGAAAGAAAAATGTACTGGTCAACAAAAGTCAGGCTTACAGTTTTCATTATGGGCAAGTTAGCAACACATGGACAACTCAGCTAGAAAGTTCCATACTTTAAATTAGTTGCTCCAAATAAATGCAAAATTTTGAGCAATGATTAGAACAGCCTACATATGGATTCCCAGACACACAGTAAGCATTGCAGCACTCCAGTCATATTTTTATAGTTCCAGTGCTGACAATACTTTCTGGTTCATCTACAATTGTGGTCCGAGTTCTGATACCATCCTCCTACAGCATGAGAGATACATACAGACCTCTCCAGTTGTTACATGCTCTCCTTTACCCACTGTGTTTTGTATTAAATACAAAGCTTTTGTAATGTTTATATTATCACAAAAATATGGATTGTGTGATCTTTTTGGGTAAGCATAAAGAAAAAAACATTGAAAATATTTTTCCTATTGCAATGGACATGTAAACAAACAAATCAAATGTCTTCTTGGACCATTCAGCTCTGCCTTGCGTAGATAAGGCAAGAGACATAGCCGTCAGGATGATTGCAGTCCTATCTAATCTCTGCTGAAAAGTGTGAGGACTCATTTTCACTAGCTTTCTCCACAGTCTCCCTTCACAGACAGACTCCAGATGCCAACATTTCTCTAAAAATAAAGTTCCAGGGCCATTTTACAGCCACATGGCCTTCTGATGGAAAAAAGAGAGCCATTCAAATATTCCCCCTTACACAAATAAAAAAGAATTCTGGTTTGTTCCATGGAGTAAGAAGATCAACATAACTCGGTTCAGCCTTCCTCTCTGTTGAGTGTTTTCTGTTAAACATTAAAATAAACTATAGTGACTGAAAGGCATGGAAGCCTCGGTCCTTAGGGGGAGGAAACTCCTGTGAATGCCACTATTTCTAAGGGATTACTGATCATTATGAACTCTTGACTATCACACAGTAAAATAAGGAAGCCATCTCCAGTCCACTTGAGTGTGTACAGTTGGTTTGGTTTTTTGAAATCCTGTAAATCATCTGTGCACAGAATAGGGATACACTTGAATTTTAGCAATGCTCAGGTATGTCTAATTGGGAATGCCAGCCGCTGCAATTTCACCTATTAAAAAGATGTATCCTATCAACATGCCTGTCAAAAATCAACAACAAACCAAAACCACGAGCAAAACACCCAAACCCAATGCCTTAAAACTCCCAAACCATTGAAAATATACTAAAAAACTTGCCAGGCCTGTTATAATCCCAGGTCACAAGCTAGGAAAGTTAGACACTTCTCTAACAGAGTTAATATGATGGAAAGAATGAAGACCAGAAGGACAGATGAAAAACTCATTTGGGAGATATTCAAACATCTGAGAAACTAAGTAGCAGATTCAGCTCCACTCCAACAAAACAAGAAGGATGTGTGTGTTAGACCTACCGCAACATCCACAGCTTAAACGCTGTAAAACAGCACATCCATTGGATAATTTGCTGAAAGTTTCTAGCTGGCAGGATTCGTAGCTGTACTTTGTCTGCTCTCAACTGTGGTTCTTGGTATATACAATGATAAAGGCTGACATAATGAAAGCAAAATTAAGTAAACTACAAATCTTGTGTGCAGTTTTTTTCAGTTCTTTACCCATTTAATGCCCCCACAGGCCCAAATGTTAGCTGATTATTCCCAACAATCCTCCATTTCTAATAAATGACACAGAGACAGAGAAAGGTTACTTGAACTATCCAGAAGGTGGTTTCAGAGCAAATTATTCTCCATATGTTTAATATTTTTGGAAGAAAATACTCAGGCAGCCCTATCTATTTATGTTTAACATTTCTGAAACAATTTTGAATCCAACTGAAGTAACAGGTGACTGTACTAAAAGAAGAAAAAAAATCAAACACCTAAGCATGATCATAAGCTATTCTTCAGATCACTGTCATGTTCCTGACAAAGAATAGGCAGCTTTCAGGGTATATATCATGTCTGTACAGTGAACAAGGCTGTTGTCCATTGGAATTCTGCTTTATTTGAAGCAAAAAGGAAATATATGGGCTGAAAATGGAAGAAATTGCTGAAGGGTGGAAAACTGAAGGACATCAGGATTAGGTAATTTCCAAGGTCACATGCAACAAGCTTCTGGCACAGGTGGAAGATTCTCTTTTTAGTCTCCTCTTTCAATCACTGAACAACAGGCAGAATAGAAAAAACCTGTCCATGTAGTCTGAGGAAATATTTGTTTTGCCCTTACAGCCCAGCTTTTTGTCTGTGCAGTGGTGCGGGCTCACTGCTCTGCCCTGGGCTTCCACACTGCTAGAGGGAAAAATCAGACATGAAAACAGAGCAGGTGTTGGAAAAAACCTGATTACACTTCCACTCTTTTCACAGGTGATACAATCCACTCTTCCTTTTCTCAGCTTAGTTTCTCTAAATGCATTCCATTTCCATTTAATAGATTCACTGGAAAACTACATAAGTCTTACATAAACAGTATTTTTAAACAGTCACAGGCATGTCACATCTATTTTTTCCCTCCAGATAAATTCTTTCCCTGTTGTGCATAAGGTTTCTAAAAGATGGACTTCAGACTTGCTTGTAGGATCTCTGAAGAAAAGTGAAAAGGCCACTCTTGAACGTCAGGGATGTTTAGTCACACGATTAGAAAGAGTCAGGAAAATTTCATGATATGAACTGTTTCCTGACCCAGAGCTGAAATTAATGTGTCCGTGGAAGGTGAGAGTACAACACCACATCCAGAAATTAATCTGGCTCTGTAATTCTCAGGAATGTCCTTACCCAATGTGATTTAGAGCAGTCACCAGGCAGCTAAGATTTGGGGCACCTTACAGCAACCACACAGCACCTATGTGAATACCCGATGCATCTATGCCCTGATATTCTGAGAATCCCTTTTCCACCCTACCTCAACATTTCCTTTCCTGAAAGACTGACAGGCAGAAGGAATTCTGTGCAACATTTTTGGCCATGGGGTCACAATGAATTTGGCCCTGTACCTGTGTCATTCTACTAACACAAAAAACACTGTTACTGACCAAACAGCATTTGTGTCTTGCAACATGCAACTCCACATTAACGATACACAATTACTTGTTCCTGGCTTCATTATTTGTGGATGCTAACAATATATAGATTGACCAGTGTATCACAGTTCTGCCCTTGAAGGGTATCTGTGGCTGTCATGTAAATAAATAAAGTAAAATGCAAATTAAAAAAAAATAACTACCAGTTTGCAAAAGACTGCTTATAAGTGTTCTCTTACTACTTTTGTCACTGCAGGCAGAGTGTGAAGCTGGTAAGAAGTCAAACAAGCTCTTGACGTCAGTTATTCCTCATTTGGAACAATTTTAAATAATCTTTGACTTATGTTCATGTGCTGATCATTGATTAAGCCACAGGGATGTTTCCTCTGGTGTGTCTTTGCCTTTGTTACTATAAACAATGTAGTACTTTTCCAAACCACTTCGTTTCAGACTCTGGGTATGGTCTATTAACAAATGCACTCTTATATTATTTGTTTTTCATTAATACCTAGAAGACACCTAATTTTCTGACAAGCTCTAGATCTCTGAAACACTCATAATTATCAGCAATAAGTTATGTTTATTTCTTAGTTGTACTTGAATGTTAGAATTTAGGCACAAATAAATCATTCCTCTAACAGAATGATCAATTTCTGTATTTCTCCATATAGTTATGTATTAGTCACTTGGCATTTTCAGTTAAATGAATATGTTCACTTAAAATAAATCGAAAGGAAAAAAAACAATAGCAGGCTTAATAGGCAAGCAGCATGCTTATTGCTGTAACTAAGGGACTTTTGATGTTATAAGAAACCACTGATGCCTGCTTTCATTCACATACACACAGTGATTTTAGACAGAATTAATTTCTTTCAGTGTCTTTTATTAAAAGCAAAGAAAGGCTCTAGTTCACAGATTAATAATCTGTGAGTTATTTCAGCTCTGTTCAGTGAATATTGCATATGTATGCCTGGATTTCACGTTTCTTCATAGCATGGAATACAGTAATAGAACTCCATAAGTTTTCTTTTCAGCCTTTCTCCATGCCATTCTCAAAAGCCATTGCTATTTCCTGCTAGCATCCATCAAAAGCCTTAAGTTGCCTTACGACAATTGTTTTTCAAGGCAGAGTCACTGAAATAGGTGCTGCAGCTCAACAGATGAAGTCTGGGAGCTTTTTCAGGGGAGCTGTGGACACTGCAACTACTAAACATAAGAAAGTCCAGCAGGTCAGCTACGAATTGTACATGAGATACCTTGCACTGTGTGCTGAAGCTAAACTTGCAGGTGTCAGCTCAGCGAAGACGGGAAACCAGTGCAATGGCTGATACAAAAGAACACACCAAGAATTGCTGTTAATGGGAAAATTGTTCTCCTTTCTTTCCCATCTCTGGCTACCGTCAGGAATGGCTCATCTTTCAGGCTAGCACTACTCTAGAGCGCGGAAGAGCAGAGATGCTTAGCCTCCGAGGGAAGGTGGGCAAGGGAGTATTCCCAAAGCGGGAGGTGGAAGGAATGGAGTCAGTCTGAAAGAGCAGGTGTGCAAAAGTACTGGAGAATAAGTTTGCCCCTCTGTTTGCAAGCTGCTACTCTATTGACCTCATTCTTCTGATTTCCAAGTTATTACCTATCTTCACAGAAAGCATGTAATGTTTTTTTCTGGCTGATTATAATTTCAATGCATCTTTAGCTGAGAATGGCCCAGCAGAATAAACCAATTATGAAAATCTTAAGATCAGTTGCCTGGCTCTCCCATTTCCATCCATAGAAAAACCATTTGATCCTTCCCTCTCTTTTATGAGTATGTGAAATAACTCCTTCTTTTTTTTATTCGGCTACTAGTTCATGAGCTACCATAAGCACCAATTGAGACTGGTACCGTGCAGAGCACTGCACAGCTATGAGCTAGCAGACTAGTAGTTACACATTTCCGTGGTCAGGTCATACAGTAACATGATCAGCCTACTATCAGCTAGACCTGAACCTCTCAGCAGGATCATGAAGCACAACGATGTTTCTATCCAGTCATTTTCTGCTATTGTTTCTTGCTTCTCTCAGACATGTTCTAAACTGTGACAAGAAGGAAACCCCTTAAGCTTCTTCACACATCTTTTTCAGCCTAAAAGGTGTTGAAGCGTGAAGTAACTACTACTAGGATGGATCAGGATAAGTATTTTTGTGTACATGATAACAGCAATTATTACTGGTTCTGAATATTGCATTCACAGCGCTATGGCCTATTAGGTTTTTTCCCCCCCTTCTGCTGGATATTTGGAAATACTTGGATAATTAAAACAATCATTGTATTGGGTTTGCATGGCAAGGTTTTGGTAGCAGGGCGGACTACAGGGGTGACTTCTGTGAGAAGCTGCTAGCAGCTTCCCCCATGTCCGACAGAGCCAATGTCAGACGGCTCGGAGATGGACCAGACCCGCCGCTGGCCAAGGCCGAGCCCATCAGCAATGGTGGTAGTGCTGCTGGGAGAACAGGGGGAGAAAAAACCCCTGTGCAACAGAAACTGCAGCCAGAGAAGCAAGGAGCGAGAACATGTGAGAGAAAGAACCGCGCAGCCCCCCAGGTCAGTGCAGAAGGAGGAGGAGATGCTCCAGGCGCCGGAGCAGAGATTCCCCTGCAGCCCCTGG
>JAVJGG010000021.1:22482783-22531145 GCA_035590195.1 Aviceda cuculoides | reverse complement strand
TGGAGCAGGCTCCTGGCAGGACCTGTGACCCATGGAGAGAGGAGCCCAGGCTGGAGCAGGTTTTCTGGCAGGACTTGGGACCCTGCGGGGGACCCACGCTGGAGCGGTTCCTGAAGGACTGCAGCCATGGGAAAGACCTATGTGTAACAGTTTGCTAAGAACTGCAGCCCATGGGAAGGACCCACGTTGGAGAAGTTCGTGAAGGACTGTCTCCCGTGGGAGGGACCCCACGCTGGAGCAGAGGAAGAGTGTGAGGAGGAAGGAGCGGCAGAGACAGCACATAACGAACTGACCACACCCTGTGCTGCTCAGGGGGAGGAGGCAGAGAAGTCTGGAGCGAAGTTGAGCCCAGGAAGAAGGGAGGGATGGGGAGAAGGTGTTTTAAGATATGGTTTTATTTCTCATCCTACTCTAATTTTACTGGTAGTAAATTAACTTCCCCCAGTCGAGTCTGTTTTGCCTGTGATGGTAACTGCTGAGTGAGCTCCCTGTCCTTATCTCAACCCATGAGACTTTCATCATATTTTCTCCTCCCTATCCTGCTGAGAAGGGGGTGTGCTAGAGCGGCTTGGTAGGCACGTGGCAGGTAGTCAAGGTCAATCCACTACATGATTTACCTATTAAGGTATCATCAATTATAGTAGTGCAGCTTTGGAATAAATTCCACTTCCCTTGATACTAGTAACGGTTTTGCTATTTTTTCCAAAGTTACAAAGTCCATGCTAGTCATATGCCAATGCTAGCTGCTATTAAGGTGAAGAGATCAACATATTCAAAGTGTATGCTGAATGATACTATAAGCACTAAAAGCTTTCTTTGTGACTGTTTATATGTCATCTCCCCCCACCCCTCCCCGGCCCTGCACCCTTAAGGGTGGAACAAACTCCATAAAAACAACAAAAAGGCCTGGAAGCACTGGGAGAATTAAAACATAACTACCAAGTATTTCCAATGGAAAAACTAACATTTTGAATCACTCCTTCGAGGAAGCCTGCTTCTCTCAACTTATTGCAGTACTTCCAAGTAAGGGCCTTGTTCAAGTCATCATTCCTGCTGCAGGAAGGACAGTGAAATTATTGCTGCAAAATAAAAGGCCATAGATAAGGAATGGAAATAGACCTAGAAAGAAAATATCTTTCTTTAAGAGCCCTACCACTGTAAATGAAGCTTGGTCTACCAAGAGCTGCTACATGCCTGCCTTCCTCGTTGCTCCCCCTTTCTGTTCCTCGCCTCCTGATACTTATTTAAAATCTTCTTCCCTAAACAACCCGAGTTTTGTCCTTTGATATATGGTGTGTAAATTCCAGCCCACCAAATAAAAAAAGGATCAAACTCTAAACTGACTTAAGCCAACACATATAGGGAGGTTTTTCTGACAAACAGATTTTTATTTTATTTTTTAATTCAGTGGACCTACAAAGCATAGAGGGGTAGCGGTTGCTATTCTAACAAACACATTGAAGTAATAACAATGTTCCTGAACAAACTTGAGAGGACTACAGTCCTCTTCAACGCTATGTAAATTCAAATTTGTCAGTTTAGTGTTGATTGTGTAGGTATCTGAAGGCTTGTCTCCCCCACCCTACTGCCCAGTACAATCTCCAAAAATACTGCTGTGTGTACAGCTAAGCACTCAGATTAAACTCACTGAAGGCAGCAACAGAGGTTAAAAGAAAAATACTATTAACATGCAGTGCTACTCCTACACCAACAGCTGGTAAGCCCTCAGAAAAGCATAAACAAACTAATTAGACACAGAAAAATCTTCAGCGTAAGGATGCCCATCCATGCATTGTACCGTCCTCTTTGATAAACAAAGGGAAAAGGAAATCAATACAATTTCACTTGCAGGCATATGACCTATGCACCAGTGACCTTTATCTCAGTAGCAGGGTACCTTTACATATAGCTATGTGCTGATGTACACAAGCATGCCTGGCTATCCCATTAACTGGATACAAATTCCATCACGGCCTTTCAAGACAACCCTTTTTTTTTTTTTTTTGCATTCATAAGAGCTACAGCAGTCTAAAAATTCCCAAAGGAATGTGTGGGAGCTCATGTTACCTGTGTAATACTACCCTGAGTGTAAAGTTTTCAATACCTATAATGGAATACTGAAGACAAGTCATTGTACAAAGTGAGAGCATCTATTAAAATTTAATTACAGTGTTTCTACTGTTGTTTCCAAAAACCTGCAATGTTGTGTACATTTCCTGGCATGTATGCAAGAATACTATCTAACTTTTAGCTAGAAGAGTGAAAATTCTTACTTTACAACTTGATGCAACAAATTTGGGAGAAGGTGAAAAGGTAAAAAGAATTCTACAAGATCTGAGAGATGACTATTGAAAGATGGCCAACTTCGTCAGCAACAATGCATACAGATGTATTAACCTGTGTCTACTTCTTTCTAGTTATTAGATTTAATTCTCTTCAGATGAAGGTTAACTCTGTTCACCTCAGTTTCTTCCTTTTCCATTTCAACGAACATACCAAAACACAGGCAGGGACCGAATAGGGGTGTTTCAGTAGATTTGGTGCTATATATGGCTTTTTACAGAATTATTTTATCCCTCTCCAAATAACATATTTATTTACTTTTCAACTCAAAGGTACAGGCATGAATTGCACAATCATATCCACAGAAGATTTGGTTTTCAAAATAAGACACAATACCAAAGCATCCAGTAAGCATGGCTGCTGGCTTCAGTAAAAGCAGAATCAGAACATAAATACTGCAGATTAGATCCGGTGCAGTGATGAAGTTCAGTTTTAATCACCTTATTAACAGTGGCTTCAGTTTAGGTCAGGATGTCCTCTGACACAGATTTTAATGACATATGGATAGAACAGTTTTCCAAATTGTGCAAAAGTGAAGAGAGTGAGAATCTAAAGCAAACAAGAAATGGGCTTGGAGTAAATTTAGTGCTGATGAAATAGCTAAGATTTTCTCACAGTCAGATTCTAAACTTAGAGATCTGCAGTCATAATTGTATTTTCTTCTTGTTCATTTAAGAAATATCTTGTATGTACTTAGTGATGTGTAAAAAACTACTTATTAATGACCTGCAACTTTTCCATTGACTGTGGGGCACTGGCATTTTGCCCCAATGCCAAAATCTATTTCAATTGTTTTGCAGAGTCACTTACTGCTCAATGAAATTAAAACAATTGGAGGATTTTAAATTTCACAATACTTCATGCAGACAAGATTTCAAACCAGAGAGAACTCTGAAAGCCTTGGTGGATTACACAGAACAATACTACAGGCAAGGGGTGTTTTACGTATATACCATTAACGATTACACAACTGTGGAGGGAAATAAAGTATGCTAGCACTATTAATCTGCCTCCCATCAATGGCACAAACCAGCGTAAGTCTCCCCACAGCAGAGGAAGAGCACTGATTTACATCAAATATTGGACCAACTCTGTTGTCCACATTGGACCACTCATCCACTCTTGAGGTATGAGGTTAGAGTATGTATTCTACCATTTACTGGCAGCAGTTGGAATATTCCCTTCATCTTAAAAAAGCTCTTAGGCACCCACTACTGTAATCTTTACATTTATAGTAACCTGCCAGCTTCTGCTTTTATTTAAAGTAAGTTCTAATTGTACATGGGATTTTAAGTCTCAGTTTATATTTGTAATATGAAACAGTATTCTCCTACAGATTTCTCAAGAAAAGCTGAGAAAACATTATTTTTTAAGAATGCAAGCAAAGAGGTGGAAATTTTTTTTAATTTTTTTTTTTTAAGTGCTGGGAGAACAATAATTTAAAACAGAGACGATGAGCAGTACTTGAAAAGAGACATTTTCATTCATATACTTGTGATTGTATTTCCACCAGAGTCAAAAGTATAAAATTTGCCCCATGAGCTCCATCACTTAATTTTTATCATTCAATACTTTATTTTTGTATTAAAGATTTTCACTAACACATAATGCCTGTAGGACTCTTATAGGATTATTTACAAAAGACTCTTCCCCACCCCCCCCCCCCTTGAGTTTTCCATTCTAAGCAGGAAATGATGCTGCTAGTATTTGGATGAGCTCCAGGAAGAGGAGTACACTAATACCTTGTGTGCTGGATGAAAAAGGATTATAGACAATGGAATACACTATATGCATATGCTTACTTCAAAAAAGATGTCCTGCTCTTGCAATACACGCATTTTTACTGTTGCTCCCTGCTGCAGTCTGATGAACAAGTTATGCTCTTCATCTTTATAGATCCTGTCTTATAACAGAATTGTGCAGTGAAAGTATTAATTGCAGCAACATGCCATGCTAACAGAAAGATTTATCCATACCCCTACTTACACTGGTACTCAGTGATTTAGCATGCCAGTGAATTTGTAAATTTAACTTACTGCAGATTTAATTTCCTGTAAAAGAGAACATCGGATGTTTTCCTCACTCCAGTAGGCTACACTTACCCTGCTAGCTCATGTGAGAACCTTGTAAACAGCACACAATACGCTAGCAGCAGCTTGCGTCTATAGAGATCCCAATAAAAAAAAAAAAAAAAAAAAAAAAAAAAAAAAATCCAGATTTTTACATTACTGAAATATCCCAGTTTGGGGTAAATGAATGGTTCTCTCTCCTCTTTTTTCATTTCCTGCTCCTTAACTAAATTAATCAGCTTGCAGTGCGTGGTATTTTGACTCTTCCACCTGGCTATGGAGCAGGAGGTCTGAGAGCTGGAGCCCAACTCATAGTCAGGATGCAAAGGAAAGCATTTAATAGCCTAGGGAGTGGAGATGCCTTTAAAGAAGAAAAAAAAAAAAAAAGCCCAACAGCCTGGGGTGAGGGAAAGTGAGCTCCACAGACCAGGCAAAAAGCCCCTATCCTGTCCCCCAATGTTCTGTGGGGTTCATGGAGATATGAGTTCTGCCCCATATCCTTTCACCTGATGGGAGCAGAGGCCCAGAAAGTAGCACATTCTCTTATGCCATGAGGGTTTCACTCATTAATGGAATATGTAGTTTTCAGATATACATCATACATTTGATTGTGATCATCTGACCACAAAAGTACATCAGGGCAACAATAGAAGTAATTGCAATTGTTAAGTTCTGAGTTTATTGCCTCAGAACTTAACCCCATGGTCTACAAAATACACAAGGTAAATAATATATATATATTATTTACCTTGTGTATTTTATATGCTATATGCAATATATGTTATATTGCATTATACATCCCAGTTGCTCTTCCAGGCAGCAGGCAAGTAAGCATTCACATGTACTTTACTGTGTCGCTCTTGTCTCTACTCTATTTTGGGCCAAATTTTGCTGAAGATTTTATGGTTATTGAATACCATCTAGCATTATGGGTTTCTACACATTACACTTCTTTGCTTGTCCAGCAAAATTAATGTCTCGCGTAAAACATTGCCAACTCTTTATCCTCATATTCCCAAATAAATTTTATATACTTAGTTTCAGCATCATCTTTTACAAGTTTCATCAGCGGAACTTAGTAAAAAAACCCACAACGTAATACCCAAAACTGAAGAGGCTAAATCTCAATTTAAAGAACATGAAAAGACACAAAAGAAAGATTGGGTAAAGTTTAAGCCAATGAAAGTATGAGTCATTATTATATAACAAGCAAGTTGGGTATGTTCTGATATTTTAAGCTGAAGAAGAGATAGGTTGAGAGGGGAAGAGAGCACAGAAGTGGGAGTCAACAGGGGAACTGAGGTAAAGTAAGTGGGTATGTAAAAGTTTAGGAGCACTAATAGGAACTTATATGTTCTCTTAATTCTTGTTTTCCTACATTTTTTTAAAATCTCAGGTAGAGCTCTTAAAAAATGTTAACTGTTTTCTTCCCAAAGGATGAAGTATCCATTTAAACCGTATCAATGTAATTAATTTTCACTAGGTAGCTTTTAGGCAACTTCTAGGTAACTTTGACAAACTTATTCCATTCATAGAAGACACAGCTGGTTAGAAATTAGTCTCTAAAAATACTTTCACACAACCTGCTTGTTTTCTAGTCACTGTCTTCTTATGTTATGCTCATTCCATCTGTCAATAGATATGAGTCACACATTCGACCTTTCAGTTTCACTTGCGCACATAAATTTCTTCCAATTTCCTGTGAAACAAACACTTTTAACTCTTTAGGGACTAGCAATTTGCACATATAGCATGCTAGAATGGTTAAGGTAGAAGCAAGTTATTGTGCTGATATTCTTAGCTTTTGAGTCTGCACTAGCTTTTGAAAGCAGATTGTCCCTTTGTTTTGCTGACCACCCTTCTGCCCACCCTACCACTAACTTTCACTGAAAAACTAGCAAATATGTGGAGCTCCAGTTTGAAAAACACAGTCTAACTATATTTTCAAAGAAAGCTAAACGGCAGAGAAGCAGATGCAAGTCAATCCTGACATTACCAACCATGATCAGCAGATTCACTGAAGGAAAGCTATAATTTTACCATTTTTAAACCTGAAGCAGGCAACATTTGGTTCAAAGCTAACTTAAAAATAAAGACTCATGCTTGCTCAAATGCTACCCACAGACATAAATCATGATGCCATTACCAACAGATCCTATTTTTTTTTCTCCCCAAACACAATAAACACCTCCATTACAAACAAAGAAACAACATGGCCACAAAGAACACAGCAGAATGTGAAAGGTAGAGCATTATTCTGGGATTTGGGTGTATACTGCCTTTCTCTTTCTTTCAGGCATAGTACACAATTTAATTTAATCTTTCAGGGAGCTTTCAAGACAAAGGGAAAAAAATTATCAGCTTTAATAAGAACCACAAAGCTGAACTACTGAAAAAGGGTCCAAATTCTGCACAGGGATCTGGTAAAGAACTGTACTTGACATGTACAGACCTCACCTGTGAGCTCATTTCACTCATTATTGTTGAAACAGCAGCTAAGCAGCGAGATGCTTTAACAGAAGAGCAGAGTCTGTTTCAATTCAGCAGTACAATGGCATACAAAGGGCTGTGGTTTGGCCCTATGGTTTCCTTCCAAATACACCAGACTTGGACCAACTATAATATTGTCCCATCAAAACTGCTTGAACCATCTAAGCAAAGTCCCTTTTCCACTAGTGACTGAGATTTCTCCATCTATGGTAATAAGAGAACACTTTTAATGGAGAAAACAGGATGTCAGGCCTGAAGTTCGAAGCCCGCGGTTGCTGGACGGGATGAATGGATGGGCTATGGCCAAGAGGACACTGGAACTGCCCAGGCCTCTAGGCCTGTACACCAGTGTCACAGCCTAAAGGGACTGGTGAGGTTTCAGCACTGTCACGTGAGACAAGGGCTTTAGATAACACTGTAAAATGTGGAAGTGCCCAGAAAAACTGTTGACTTATGAAGACTGAATTTTTTGACCTTTGGTCTCTGTTACGTTAGCACTGAAATAATAAAACAGAATGCATGTTCTGTTGATATAATGGATATATGCTCTCAGTCACTTATTTAAGTACAGACTACTCAAATTAACAAACCCAAGATGACATCATAAATGCACATATGTGGTCTTTGTGTTAAAAATCCTTTCCTTCCTTAAAGGCAACACACACTCAAAGGATTAATTTTACTTTTGGTGACTTACCCTCACTGCCAACTTAAGGAAATCGACTAAAGAAAAAAAAAAATTCAAGTAGTACTGAGGTCACTGGCACACAGCAGCTTGTACATTGTTTCCTGAACTGATGAAAAGGAAAAAAGACCATATATGGACAACACCAAAAAGAGAGCCTAAAATTAGCAATAAACAATATTAGTCACTAGGGGCTTTTTGTTTATTTTGTTAAGTGAGGGTAGGGTGGACTGGGGGGGTTGTTGGCAGTTTTTGTGGGGTTTTGTTTGTTTGATTTTTTTAGAGTGTCAAAAAACATACAAGCTGCATTTGTTTGCTGATATTTTGGTCATTAGGTGCCTTTAGACTAAATTAAAATTATCGTTCTTCATATTCATTAGTTCAGATAAACACTTGCCATCGGCACACAGTTAGCTGATAGTAACACCTACAGTGTTAAAAAAAGCAGGAAAAAAAAAAATCTGTTAAGTGATGGCTCTGATTTAACAGGCAGCTTTTCTGTGTCAAACAGTCTTTCAAAAACGTTATGATATATGGTCTGTTTACAGATCTATACACTGTCTACTATTGCTTTCTTAAGGCCTCAAATCGCTCAGCATTTTTCCCTCAACTTCCAAAAGCATAAATGTCCATTATTGCTCAAACTTTTTCTCACTGAAGTCAACTGAATTTAGAAAATGACTGTCAGAACACATGTGACGACACAGCAACCTAGCCAGACTGTTCTGAAATCAGTTCATTATTTGCTCCTCCACAAAAAAACTGATCTTATTTTTGACAAAAACAGATTTTTATTTCACAAATCAGGCAAAGAAAAGAACAGAAGGACTTAAATACATTCATAGTATAAATTAACAAAGCAAAGTTAGTATAAAGATTTCAAATAAATGTTTCACAGGAGACTATCACTGTCCAAATTTATTGAGTGTTAATTATGAAACTATGACCTAAAATACAGACTCTGATTTAAGGCTAGTTTAAAATACAAATTAATACTTTACATGTTTTAACCTGACACGAAATTAGTTGAAGTCAATGGGGTTTAGATTAAAATCAAAGGTAAATACGTATTTTAGGAGCCTGATTTAATAATTTTCTTTAGTTACTAGTAAAACCCAAGATGACCAGTGTGAGCAGAATGAAGGTAAGAATCACAGATAGTCTGCACCAAGTTTCTCTTAAAGAGTCCTTCACAAAAACCAAGCAAGTGGTCCATATACTGATAACAGGGACATTAAGAATGAGAAATTCATGGGGTTATATTCTTTACCAGATATGTATTTGCAGCAGGTGACTTGTCCTATGATACAAATTTTGCAGCAACTCTGTAGAGGTCTGGTGACTAGAGTCTTCTTTTATTTGTATCGGATAATTTCTAACTAGGGAAAGTAAAATTTGCCAGCAGTCTTTTGGGTTGAAATTCTTATCTGAGGCAATGTTAATAACACAAGCCTTTAACGCCATGATTGGGAGTTAGAAAACTATTTTGCTATTAAAAGCAGAAACATCCTACATTATTGTAATTTTTTCATGAAGCTTCTAAAAAGGTTAAAGTTTAAAAACAAAACAAAAAAAGTGCTGGACTGTGTGTTCACTCTTTCCTGATAGTCACTTAACAGATAGAACTGGTCCAAAACAATCAATAATTGACCAAGTGTTGTTTTCAGCAATATTTTCCAACAACAGCTACTAGGACATTCATTAACTGATTGCAAACAGTCAAGGAAGAACTTGATCGAAGTATCCAGACAGCAACAAATTTCATACGTTGTTCACTTTCTGCAGGTTGTTCTGGAACCTTAAGTTTAACCAAATGATGCAGAATGGGAATAGACAGCTTATGATTTGGCATACCAATATGCCCAGACACCTTCATCTGTATGCTGCCAGAGTTTTACAGCTAGAAGCTGCATTAAAATTGATGAAAGGCAACGTAACTTCTGTTGGATGATTGTGTGCATCTTTGAGTTCACAAAACAATGCAGCATTCCTAATTTTTGTTCGCAAGAGTCCCCCAAATATTTTTCTTGTTTTATTTAATTAAATGCTTTTGCTCTAAGTAACTTGATTTCCTGTTTTGATGCTGTTTCACTATTTCCATGCTTAGCCTTTTGCATATTGCAACCATAGACCTAGTGATTAAGCCACTGTTAATAGCAGGTTAGTGACACAAAATTATTTGGTAAAATTAAAGGGCATGGGAGAAATTTAAAATCCTTCAAGTCAGATCATTGTAGAAGTCCTAGAATCAGTGAAGGTTTAAAAAAACCATACACTAAAATAGACTAGTACCTTTAGTGATTAATTATTACATATACAAGACAATGTTAGACTTGTGTGCTTGATATATGCGTACAGGTGCACTTCAGAGTAGGAGGGTAATATGCATGCCTGCATGGGATGGCAGAAAGGTTTTGTTTTGGGTTGGGGGGGGTTGTAACTGCTCTGGATCATTACACAGCAAAGGCAGTTGTTCTGTCAGTGCTAATTAAGCCTTGGGGAATAATTTGTTGAGGTAGTTGGAGAAAATTTGGATGAGAGCAATAAGAGGAATTTTAATGTTTTAATCCCAAGCAGAAGCAGAAACTTTCAAATTCCAAACTTCTGGGATTCCAGCATAGGAGCTAAATAACACATCCTGCAAAAAGCGAGAAACCCCAGCTTTTCACTGAAGCTTACAGATCTTTGCAGCACATTACAGGATTGAGTCCTTTTAATGCAGGTCCATTACTACTTAAAACAGTTTTAATTAACTGCAGCCTTTTATAGAGTTGTACTATCACAGAAGATTCTTCTGTTTGTCAGGGTCACATTCAGGAGTTTATGGTTATATACAAGAAGTACCCCAGATAGTGGTTTTTAATCACTAAAGATATTTCTGTTCATTTTTCAAATGCTCATTAGCAAATGAAGGAACAACCACACTTCCAGCAAATTCCTATGACGCCTATTTGATTTCATTAATGACAGCCCTCCCAGCAACAGCACTGAAGGCTGTACCCTCATGCTGTCACGTGAGCTTGTATCAAAATGGACTGCTAGCAGAGGTAATGTCTGATCTTTCACCTGAATGTGAATTTAGGTGATGCCTGTTTTTTCTTCTAGGTCATAACTTAGAGAGCTGAGAACAGATAAAAGGCAAACAAGATAAAAGAAACTGCTTGTTTCTTTGCTGACAGAAAAAGTGGCAAAGTGGGAGGCTGTCTAGGGATCAAGAAAAAAAAAAAAAAGCTAACAACAGTTCCCCGCCAAGGCAGGCGGAGGGGAAAAAAGGTGGGGGAGAAGGTGTTTTCTAGATTGGCTACCTGATTTAGAGCTGAGAGAGAAACAGAATAAACAGCTGTGAGATATAAACACTACCAACTTTGTTATGGATTTGCAAGGAGTAAAAACAGAGTATAGTGAATCATCTGAGGGCAGGCAAAAGAGATGCAAATATACGCAGATTTGTGTATTTGGGGACAGCTTTTTGCTCGGATAATATTTTAGAACACCGGAGATGAAAAGCATTCCCTTCTTAGAGTCCCAAGAGTCTCAACACTTCATAATCCAGAGAAAGACATACTTAGAAAAATAATTAAGTTGGATTCTTTGCTGGACACCACCCCATAAGCAGAATAAAAAAAAAAAAAAAATTCTTTTTTCAAACCCAGATGTCCCTCCCCATTTTGACTTCTCAGATGCCTTTAGTTGCAAAAGAACAGTTCAACACAAATACAGGTACCTTACCAAATCCCATTCTTCTGGTAAAGTATTCTCTCCCAGGATTCCGTGAGTTTTCCATCATTTATAATTTTGCAAGCTTCCCACAAATCTCCATTTCTCTTCATTACTTTCTTTCCTACATCCCGATCTTCCTTCACTCCCATCTGACCAACATCTCTGCTTCTATGTCTCTCTGCAATTCTGTCATTCCTTGACCTTGCTTACAGTCACTGATGTTCTTTGCTCTCAATTTGCATTCCTACACACATCTCCTGTGCATTAACCCTCTCCCCTCAGCCTCCTCCTGCTATCACAAAATGCAGCCATCTTTCCTTGAACTAGCTTCTCTTTGTTCCTTCAGGGAACAACACAAGAAAGTCACCATCTTGTCCAAGGACAACATAAGCTTCTCTTCTCACAGGATGAAGTGCCATAGCAATCATTTTAACAGCATGTTGGAAAAGGTACAAATTTGCTACTGAAGTAAGACTTTCCTGTCCTAACCCACAGCATGTAGGTTTGGAATTAAGACGACGAAATTTTTAAATAATGGATGTGCATGTTTAAATAACACATACATTTTATTGGTTTTGAAGAAAAAAGAAAAAAACAAAACAAAACAACAAAAAACACCAAACACAAAAAAACCCCAAACACAATCTTGAATAAGTGATGTTCAACACTGAAACCTTCAGGAGCTTTGTAGCTGTTTAATGATTGGATCACAGAATAGTTTTCTTTATGCAAAAGGAAACCACCTAACCCCAAATATTTTTCCTTTAATGTGTTTGAAAAGTACCCAGACACATTTGAGGATTCTGCTGTTAGCACCTAGAGGCCACAGTCTGCCTAGGCACCAGGCAGAAACAGCAGCTTTCGTTTCAGGGAACAAAAGACTGTCAGACTAATGGGTACATTTTTAAAGTCCAGAGTTTTAGTAAAAACAACCGCACCCCCTCTCCAATAACCCCCCAAAACCTCCTCAGTCCCTCAAGAGTGTAAGAGGTGACTCACTGAAATGCCTAGAGGATCTACTTTCAAATAATTTCAACTCAATCAATTATCCAAGGACTTGTTCTTAACTTTATTTTTAAACACTGATTGTGCTCTAAGCTTGGGAAGCATGATACCTGTCATGCAGAAGAGAAGCTGAATCCTTTTGTCAAAGGGATTGATACATTCTTGACCATGAATCTGTCTTCTGTACTTCTAGGGTGTGAACTGCCTTTTAGTTGTCATCTTCCATAAAGTCCAGGCTCAGAAAACCCAAAGGCAAACATGGTAATAAAAATAAATTTTCAGCTGCCTCAGAAAGCAAGGAAGAGCTAGTTTAGAACTTCAGCATTGAGAGAGCAGTAGTGTTATTCCTCTAAGCAGAAAAAATGCAGCCAATAGGGGAAAAAAAAGAATTTAAAAACCTGGTTAATCCATGTTTCTTGACAAATTAATTTTATATTGTGTCAAAGTTTTGCATATGACTTTTGTACCATGTAAATATTTCTTTGAATGTCCAAATGACCCTAATTATTCGCAGCCTTCTACACAAAGAAAAACAGTAACTCAGGCACAGTCCAAGGGATAAAGCGTTTTAAACCAATGTTTAAGATCTTAACTAATACTTATGGAAATCATTTATCTGTTTCAACAGATCAAAGATAACAGAAGAATATGGAACAAATTAACAACCCAACAGATAACTGAAAAATATCACTGAAGTTGGATAAGTTATGAAAGTTTACCCCAAAAAAGTTTGGCAAAAATGCCCATTCTCTTCCGAGAGTTAGAATTCAATAGTTCAAGCCCATTTCAAGTCCAGCACTATCCTATCATACATGTTTTTTTCATGTCATTAAAGAGATGAAGCAACTGGAAAAGTATTAAATATTTTTTTACATGTTGGTTTGGGTCTATAATCCTATTTTATAAGACTTTTTCTACCTTAAGTACCTTGTAATGGCCTTCTTCGAGCACTAGATAATTTTTTTTCTTTAAAAGTCAGTGTTACACATACGATTTGGGTAAAAGTCCAAGGATTAAGGCTGAGCTTTAACATCATCGCTTATATATAGCTGAACACTTGTTCGCTTGCTTAGAGTAAGAAAGTCTGAAAGAGGTGGTAAAGATGAAAATAAACGGTTGATGATTAAGCCTGACATAAGGGTTAGAGTGTTGGCTCAGGTTCAAGGCTGCAGACATTCAGAATGGGATGTACTAAAGGCGTACTAGGGTCTAGAAAATCTGCAGTGAGGGACAGGTGAACCAGAATACAACTGCATATCTAACACCAGTTAGATTTACCTTGTCATCCTCACTTTTAAATTTAGAGGTCTTAAAGAGGAAAAGCTGGTACCATCAGAAGTTAAAGCTAGAGCTAAGTGCAGGGATAGGATGAGCTGAAGGACTGTGTTTATAGCAAAGCCTTTTGAACGACGGCAAAGCCCATGTGCAGCAGACAAGTGAGTTAAGCCTCAGTACAGAGACAGGCAAGAAGTATGGATGAGACTTGCTGTTTAGGAGAGTGCAGACAGAGGAGAGCTGAGTTGCTTGGAGGCCCTGGGCAGCTTAGATAGATACTAGAAATAGAACAGGCTTCATGGTATAGTCTGGCATTTGGTTAAAATTGGATTTCAGGCTGATTTAGAGCTAGAGATAAAGCACCTTGATTTCCAAACTGAAGTAATTACTTCATCCTACATGGACCTTAAAGGAGATGGAAGACTAAAACTGGTGCAAGTTTTTAGGGCTAAGCCTGGAAACTGGAAGCTTAAAATTAACAAAAATCAAGATGCACGGACAAGGCCAATGCTGTCTACTCAATCCCACGGGATAAACAAGGGTAATAAGGAAATATTTAGAATGAAAGTTCAGTTCAGACATAGCTGCAAAACAATTTTAGAAGTGTCAAGAGATGATGATGAAGGCTGTGAATCACTTGGGATTTGCATTATGTCCCGTGCGGGCAGAAGTTCCTAGATTACTAACTAGGCTGTACAGTTTAGGGTGGGAATAGAGATAAGGTTGTGAAATTCAGTGATTAAGAGCTAGATTTATACCACAGCGCTGAAAAGGCCACAGGTCTAGGACAAGAATTTATGCTGGCAGAGGCCAGAATTAAGTTTGAGACAGGCAGAAACCCCAGAGTTTTGCTAAGAAAAAAGTGGCAGCTTCCTTAAGAGATTTAAGGCACATACAAGATTGCAAACTGGTAAAATGATAGGGTAACAGAGATTTGAAAGTGTCACAAAGATCAAATATTTTGGTGGAAGACTTAAGAACAGTGTGGTACATCTCATTAGCCGGGGTAAAAGATCAGTCAACGTTCTAGAGAATTATGTGAGCACCTAAAAGAATGACAGTAAAAACATTCTTACTATCTCCATTTAACAGTACTTATTCTGTAGGTGGCCTAATTCCCAAAGATAACACTTTGTAAGTGGAAAATAAATACAGTAGTCATAACAGCACTGTGCAAGTTGTGACCCAGAACTCAGTAATAGTTGTAATTAAATCCCGAGTTTTGATTTCTGCATTCTCATGTCCCAGTCAATGACTAAAAGCACTAAGATATGTGAAAGACTCTTTTCATGAACCATTTATATTAAAATAAACATAGAAAAGTAAACAGCATTATAGCCAAAAGTAACAAGACCAGTTTCTCCCTTTGTCTAGATTAGAGGACTGGAAATAATACAAGTAAGAATGGTAAAAGGAAGCAATGCAGGCAAAATTATCTGTTCATTGTAAGGTTTGGTGTTTGGGGTTTTTGTGTTTTTTTTTTTTTTTAACTGAGGGGAAGTCAAAACAACATGCATCATATTTTCCTTTCTCCTGAAAGAAGTTATGGATTCTTCCCACTGCCTTTATACATTTCTTCCATATTTTATAACTCAATTTTGTATGAGGATAAGCAAACATCATTATCTAAATTATCTTAAAAACTAAAACACAGGCTTGACTTTGTACTTAAGTCAATGCTAACAGAAAGAAAGCATTTAGAAATAAATCCCAGTTAAAAAAAAAAGTTAATTTTATTCAAAAGCCTTAATGTGCAGAAAAGATTTTATTAGTGTTCCAGTAGTTCATGTTCTCCATATCATTTAGAAATTGTTTATTGAGGAATGTTACCGTTGGGAACTTTTAAAGGCATAATTCTTGATTTGACAAGTTCTATGATAATCACTAAACAAAAGATTTGCACCACCTGAAGTTGAGTAAGACCATAATAATTAAATATTAATCTTTTAAACATTGTATAATCAGCAAGATGAATTATTTTAAAGAAAGGAGGAATTAAAATAACATGAAGTTTCCCACAACCATGGTAGGATATTTTTTCCATTTAAAGACCCAGTCCAAAAGTAAAGCATTTCGCATTTGTCATATCAGCAGACAGGTACTAAGTGTTTTATTTCATGTGGATGATAGTATAAACAGCTACATTTTTTGTGTCTTCTGTTCAGGCAGCCTTTCTCTGTGAATCCATTTTGTTTACCTACACCACACAGGTGGCTGAAGATTGTTTCAGTTGCGTAAGCTGCATACAGCAATTGTACAGGTCTCAGCACAAAGGCAGGCTAGTTTTTGATGAAATGTTTTTGTCCCAGAAATCTGCTGTCTTAGAGCTTTGTCCCCCACGTCAGTGTTTCTCCACCTACATAACATTTAGACAACTGATGAATCACTAGATCTTGTCACCCTGTGGTTGGCGTTGGCAACATCTTCCAAGCATGGTGCGCAGCGGTAAACGGCTACTCAGGCCACACAGCTGGTGAAAGAGAGTTTGGACTTTTATTTCCTACTAATACCTTTGGGCTAGGTTACAAGCCACAGAGACCAGCACAAAAGTCATCCAGACATAACTCCTTCAAGCCAGTGGGGACATATAACCACTCCAGCAGCAGCAGACGTAGGACATCCCAGATCCCACTTTTAGGAAGAAACAGTGAAGTGGCTTGGCTTTCTTCTAAGCATCTACTTAGGTGGTTGGTAGAACACCCAGCAGTGCTGAAGACTACATTTCCCCCTGCATATTCCTCTAATGAAACAGGCAGCTTGGATGGAACAAGGAGTAAGAGAAGGAAATGCAGAGAAAGTCCCATTTTGTGTATTTTATGAACTGTTTTACTATGTTCCAGGGGAAGGAGGGGGCGAGGGGGAAAGAAGAAAAAAAAAAAAAAAGAGTAAAAAATATCAAGCTGACAGCCTAGCCTTTTTAAAAGTAAATATATGAAGTTGCAGAAACACCATGCTGCTTCTGTCAAGAGGTTTCCTGGGTAAGCCAGACAATCTTGCTTTTCAATGCCCATGATAGAACCTGGGCAGTTCAAGGCATTGCTCCATTAACATCTGGCTGGTGGATAATCTGTGCAATGAAAGGCAAGCCCACTGACATGCCTCCTTGACAGTCATCGACTGCAGCCAGTATAGGACACCATTCCTTGTCAAATAAACATTAAGTCAGAGATGAAGGCTGATTTCTCCTCTTTTTCCCCTTACCCAATCAACCATAGCCTTCTGTAAGTAGCAATTCAGAGGAGTTTTTTGTTATTTGAGGATATGAGACTTTATAGTCTGTGGCTATTCAACAAACAATAGAGACCGCAAGAACTTTTGAACAACATGTGGCTTTTAAGCTTTGCTAGAAATAAGCATTTGAGCACTAGCTTAGGTGCTTAAAGCATGGTATGTGTGTGTCCGTGGTGAAACATTGTTACTGCTAGAGCTGATTAAAAGGGAGCAAACTAGGTTTAAGAGGGCCAGTAACTACGCAAGTTCTCCATGACTGACCCCCTTACACAGAGGGGTTTTTTGCTATTCTGCAGTCAGTGCAGAAAATTGAGAAGTAGTTATGACTGCACACTATGCATACAGCTGCATGAAAAATAATTCTTTCTTTAAAACGGGGAGATTAATAGGACAGTTTGGATACGAAGGGTAAGATGTGGGTTTGTGAAGATCAGGTTTAAGCCAGCTTGGCATCTGCCTCACTTCAGAGGAAGATTTCTGTATGTTTTAATACAGAGGCAGACAGAGTTTATGCCTTACAATTTTTCTCTTTTGACAGAGATAAATACAACTGACATCACCCACTCCTAAATCCTGGCTTACTAGCAAGTCCATGAACCACTGTGTAGTCTTATTCGTAAGCACAGGGACTTGTTTCTGCATAGGACTGAATTTCACTCCAGTTGACTATAAGAAGTAACTGTTAATTACTTGACTAACATCTCAGATGAGACACTGGGTACATCTTGAATATCTCCAGAGCATTCCTTCAAGTAACAAATTGTTTGGCTGTTTATATTCCATGGGTTTCTCTCTATTTTCAAAGTGGGAGCTTTGAAAGGGTGCTACCATCCAAGTGAATTCTCAGTGCCAGAACTCCAATGTTTATAACATGCAGTTATCCTCTCACCTGGAAACAGAAGGAGAAACAA
This sequence comes from Aviceda cuculoides, assembly GCA_035590195.1. Lineage (NCBI taxonomy): Eukaryota > Metazoa > Chordata > Aves > Accipitriformes > Accipitridae > Aviceda > Aviceda cuculoides. The sequence goes on along the minus strand of JAVJGG010000021.1, from coordinate 22,513,416 downwards.
CTGCAAGGTCATGTATTGGCACAAAGTAGCACAGAAAACATATGAAATCTGCAAAGACAGCCTAAGCCATCTGACCTCTTCTTTCACAGTGACAAACATCTCTCTTAGTACTCTGTCTCTGAAGGAAGCGTTGCTGGAGAAGCCACTTCACACCTGCAGAAATAGCTTTGTTGAATTATGGGGTGGGTAAAAGCATAAAATATTTTTATTGCTCAAGTGTCCTCATAGAACCAGTGTCTGGCTACAGGGCACTTCCACCTACAGTTCAACATAAAAAAGATCCTGCTGTATATATGCTGTCCTCCCCCACTAGGCAGGAGTAATGGGAGAGGGGAATTCTTTAGTTACTACTCTGCCTAACTGGAAGACAGACATTCCCGTAAAACTGTGTGTGGGAGCATTTCACAGTGAAACCAAAACACTGTTAAAAGTAAATTCAGTGAAATTCTCATGCAGTGCTGCTATATGAAAAGACGAGGATATTTTATTATACGCACACAAACTGCCAGACGCCAACACCCCTGCAGTGTCAGGTTGCCACCAGAGAGCTAGAACTCTTTTTGCCCACAGGATCCGATTATTAAGGCTGTGGAACAAGTCATCCCTTCACATGCCAGTCCCAATCTACCCCTTATCAACCCAGGAGCTGAGGGCAACATGTACCTTGTTGCTTCAGATTCTATGTATCTGTTTCAGTCCAATCAAATTCTTGTTTGGCGATTACACAACCAGCAAGCATAAATCAACGGGACACCCTTGACTTCCAAATTATACCAGATTTATGCTGCTAAAAGAATGAACATGGGTTGGCCTTACAGCATTGCCACACAATTAATGAACTTCTGTGCCAAATCTGTTTCATGAGAAAAATTCATTGCATCTGGTTGCTTCATCAGCATCAGTCCAAAGACATACTGAAGTGAAAAAAAGGTCTTACTACAACTATGAGACACTGCATTTTTAACAGAGATATATTGTTATGATGGTTAGATACCTGAATAACACCATGAGTAACATGGTATTGTTTTGTTTTGCAAGTTTTATCCTCAATACGACAAAATAATGATTTACTCTCTGCCTTATACTCAGACCAAGCTGACAAAATTGAAATACTTGATGTTTAATATAATTGATTTTCCACCCACCAAGAGCAATAGTTAAACACTAAAAATCAATGCCGATCTCTAAACTCCTACTTTTTTTGATCGTATTTGACTCTTGTGTAACAAATTATATTGAAAAGTGTCAAAGTGAAGGGAAAAAGGTAGCAAAGGAAATAATGTGGCCAAGACCATGACACTCTTCATAATAAACACCGAGAGCATCAAAATATTAATGACAAAATAATTCTGCTTGGCAGTAAAACTACGCTGGCTGTTTAGGACACTGGTATCCTAGAGTTGGCATGTATTCCCACTTCATACCAAAAGGAAACAAAAATTTACAACACTGCAATTCTGTGAATATCAATGGACTAGAATTGAAGCTTCATACTTGGCTTGAGCAAGTCCAGCTACTGCTCATCTGTAATTTCTGGAAGAGCTACCCCTGAAAACATACTCTTCCATAAAGCCTCAATGTGACTTCATGTCTCAAACATTTGCAGCTACTCCCACCCAGATTTATGTGTCCTTAAAGGGATACAGATTAATATTTGCAGAAAAGTATTTAAAGAAATGTTGATTTTTAAACTCTGGTACCATTACCACACTATATTCTCAGGGCAATCTAAGAGAATGACAACTATGTGCATTATGTATGCACTGAGGTATTGTTTATAAGGGATGCTCACTTGTTGGGAGCCAGTTTCACAAGTTACATTCAAGATGCCATTACAAAGATAAAAATACTAAAGAAATGACAAATAGGTATTAACTGTTAACATCACAGCAATCCTTTAAAAATACTAGGTCACACACAAAGTGATAAGCTTTTTGTAAGAAAATGCTGCGCTCTACCCAAGTGTATGCCGCTATTTCATCTAGCCAAACCAAGAGAAGCTTCAGCTTCTACTATTTCACAATTTTACAGTGTTATTTCTATAGGGAGTTATTCACTGTTTTCATAAAGAAAACTAATGCTCTCATCACACACTGGACACATTGGCCAAGAAATATTCCTGGAGTCAGCACAGCCAAGTAGAAAAAGTCAGGTTTTTACATTATTATCAGTGTTGGATAAAGATGCTTCTCATTTATATTAAATGTTTGAGACTTCTTTACTAATTCATAACTGGACACAGTTAATTGACCTACTAACTGTTCTTTGTTGACCCGTGTATTAACGAAAGAGCTTTTGTCTAGCAAAAAAACAACCCAAATTCTCTCTTTAATCTTCATCTGGAACGTAGCAAGTTTTCTTTGTCCCTCAAGAAGACTTCTCCCCCAAAGCAGGAAGCGCAGTTCTGATGAGACCACGTTTAATTAGATGGTATGCTGTCTGATATACAGGGCACAACTTTTCTGGTTTCTTACCAGTAAATAAATTGTTCCTTTAAGTTGAATAAAACTCTTAAGGGACTGTGCAGCAGAACTTTCACACTTTTTGGTTTTAGAGTTTTAGTTCAGCCCAATTTTATGGACACCACCACAATTTAAACTAGTTAAAAACATGATAATGAGCTTTTCTTAACTAAGGAAGACTCCTCGAAGTGATGAGTAGACTTTAAGGAGTCAGTGGTTGGAGCAGGGTCAGTGGAACTGAAAATTGGCTTTACTCTACACATTCCATTCTGAATCACCTTAACTTCATCACTAAAACAAACATACAAAGTTAATATTCATATCCATTAGAACAAAGACATCATCTTTATATTGCTACTTAGCCAGGAGTTAGTTAATTTTTTGTGCATGAGGTGCACTAGAATTTTTAATCATGAAATTGTATTATAAATTATAAAATTTAGATATAATACTGTATTGTGATCCACAGTGAACTCAGTGTATGCAACACTGAAGTAGAAACAATTCATGTTGATCAGTTATCAGATTATATGTATGAAAAATGCTGCTCAGAATAACTACTGTGTTATCTGAATTGACATAGGGGGGGGGAAAAAAAAAAAGGCTTTAGTGCTATAGACATCCTGCCATTCTGCACCATATTAAATAGATTTAGTTGATGCCATAATGAAACTTGTGCTATCATTTCCAGCATTAAGCACTTCTGTCCTAAAGATCTTTCCACTGAGAGCAAGAGGATGGTCCGATCTGTCATTTTCTCCATGTCAAGACCACCAAAGTCAGTTCTCTCCACTGTGCTAGTGAAAACTATAAACAAAGGCACTCTTTGAGCCCGAGAGCAGTACTCCCATTAATCTATACAGGGAACTAGGTCAAAGAAGCCCCAAGGCCTCTCTGAACTACAGAAGCAAGCAGAGGCCCATAAAGGGATATTTCTGTGGCTGAGAATCCCTTGTGCAAAATAACAGCCAATTAATAGTCTCTTTTCAAGACACACCCATGCTCTGGATGACAGGAGAAAGGACAACGTCCAAGTTACTCCTTAGTCCAAGAAACATCCTGTTGACTTGCTAAGCTAGTTTGGGGTGGGGGAGTCTATACAAAAGAGATCCCAGTAGATGCAAGAAGAGAGCCCCAGGCTACCCTTTACCACCAGCTGCAGCAATAGCCAAGCATTTTACCCACTGGGGACTGGAAGGAGACCAAACCAATCTCTCAGAATTGTTACAGTCCAATTACTGTTTAGTTGCAATGTGCTACATAGAATTTTAAACAGCAGCTTGCAGTTAGAAGGTTCTATAACCCACTGTCAAAGTCATGGGCCAGCCAGTGATCTCCAACTACGTCTTCTTACAGCAGGTTATAACAAATTAGGAATTTTATCAGACAGTTTATCAGAGAGATAGAGGATGAAATTTATTTCAGATACAACATAGAATCCACTTGCTTAAATACTATTAATGGTAAGAGTGCATATGTACAGGAAAACAAACAAGAAAGAAAACAAAATACAACCTGGCACAAATGAAGAAACAATTTGCTTGGAGCTTAGCATCTAGGAGTGCTTCAGCCTGAATAAATGTTGTAAGGAAACAAGACTGCAACTTGGGTGTCAGACTACATCTATGGAAATTATACAGAGGTGCTCAAATACCTATTTTCTCTAGGAGCACCACCTCCTACATGCTAGGAAGTTATATCAATAAACAAATCTTTTCCAGTCTCCACTGAAATATTTTGGAAGTAGTAGCACCAGGGATAACTCTGCCCTCTTAATTACCTTCAAAGGTATTGTTTCCAAAATGAGTTGTATCAGCTTTCCCCATGCTTCCCCAATTTTGAAAGACTTCTTGTTCAGTTTAATGTCCAAGTTAATTTACAAGAGCATAGCAGGGTGCTAAGAGAATCAATCCTTAAAACAATGGGGTTTCTCCTAAAAGCAATGGTTTTGCTTTAAATAAGAAAGAAGCTTTCATATACATTGTAGAATATATAGGCATAAATACATAAAACATACAGGCATAAATACTTGATTCCGCAATTCCATAAAAATGAGGAATGTACTCTGAGAAGTTAATTTTCAGGGATGGTTATAAATAGTGATTTCGATATCAGCATAATTCATGCAAACCTTTGCTGATCAAATTAATTTTTTAATAAATTAGCTCGTGAAGTACATCTTCCCACATTCCCAAACAGCAAACTACCATAGGATCCTGTCTTTCATAATTTTGGAGAGCACATAATTGCAAATCACAGATGAAGATGTAGCAATGACAAAGCTCATGTCAGGCTTGTACCCAGATCTATCCAGCCCATGTGCCACCTTGATACAATTCACATCCTTCTGCTGCATCTTCTCCCCAGGAGTTCTAGGTAGCACAACTGCTTTCTCTGTCAGGCTTGTACCAAACTGCTCCCTCTGAGCAACCCTGATGGCTCTCTCTAGAGACATCCAAGATAAGTTGAATCTTCCTCCATATATTTCTGCTGGTCTCTTGTTTTTCCAGCAATGGCAAACAATCTAGAGTGCATCTGGTAATGCCATCCTTACCGTTTAATAGGCATACCACCCACTCTAGAGGTGACATGCCTGAAGCTGGTGTCTTTCCTTCGTGCTAGTTTCCAAATATTTCAGCTGTTTAACTTCAGGCAACATAGACTCACAATAAACACAACAGTAGCACTTTTTGGGTTTACAGTCATCTTAATACCAAAATATTGCATAGTAAACGGATCAGCCCTCTATTCTTAGCACAAAATATGCTTGTTTATAGGAGTACCTATTGCTTTGCACCAGTACTACATTCTGCAAGTGTTAAAGCTAGCTTTACACCTTGAAAGTACTTTTAAAGACACTAGAGCAAAATGCACTTCCCCCAAAATAATACAAAGAATTAGCCTTAGAGCCTCATCAGCTACATAATTTTTCCCCAAAACCCCTAAATCTGTACCTTAAAACATTATTTCATGCTATTCCCAGCAATCGTACACCAAGCTCAAACAGGTACAGGGTCTCCCTATGGCTTCTCACATTATTATTAGTTAGTACACAAAATCTGCCTCAGTTTGGGGACAAGGAAGAAATCAGGCAGTAGGAATAATCACAAATCAAGGACTCCAGATATTCTGAAAACTTTACACTTTTTTTTAACTTAATTTCAGCAATATTTTGAATGTGTAGGAAATAAAGCCAGGTTGTTCTCCTCAGCCTCTCTTCCCTCCAGTCTAACACATCCCCTTTTCCCTCATATTTATTTTCCTGGAACATTTGTCCCCTGTCCCCCGCCCCAAGATGCTATGGCACTATCCCTGTTTGCAGAAGTCTTATTTTTTTACCCAGTTTTTGGTGGGAGTTGTACCTGAATTTGGGGTGTTTTTTCCATGTTAATCTCTTCAAGGAAGACACTTCTTATTCTTCATATGAACAGGGCCTAGCACAGGGGACTCCAGTCTTGGATAATCTCTGTGTTCTACTAAATAGCACATTTTAAATGGGTTAAATTAGTGGGAAAAATTCCTTATGGAATAATAGCTAGTATAGTAAAATGAGTGAGAGTAATACCAGTTAAATAGTCTAGTCTGACCACACAGAGGAGTATACCGGTGGCCAACTGAGATTATTTCCTTATACAGGAGGTGGGGTGTGGGAAGAGAAAAATAACACATTTATGCAGGTTTGATAGGCAATTTCTAGATGTGTTATTTGTAGGCTACCCACCAAGAAGAAAGTGAGATATTCCAAATGGAGATTATTGCAGATCTGAGATGAGTAAGGGTAAAATAAAATGAATGTTTGTCCAAATCTATAGGAATTACAATATTAGATAGGAATCTAATCGGAAAACTCCCTAGACATTGAAGATATCAGGACTTCTCCCATTAATAGCACCAGTCCTACATGGACAGAGGAACGAGTGAGTTACCACAGTAACATTTGGTGTTTTATTTTTACATATATCTTGAGTAGTAACTCCAAACATATGGGGATATAGCATGCCACAATAAGTTCCTACGAACCTGCAGAGCATAAACCATGAGGGCGAGGACTCACCTAGCATGTTACATATAGTAGCAAGTAGAAAAGATACATTATAAGAAGATATGTTAGCCATGGCATGTCTTACAATGAGCCATATAAGAACTAGAATAATAATCACTAGGATCTGAGAAATATAAACTTCAACTACAATAAGTGAAGGTAGCAACGGATTACTCACTCAGGTGTTTTAGCTGCTTCAGTTCCCTTTTTTTAGCTTCACATCCGCAGGTACATATCACACAACAGTTCTCCAGACATATCATGAAGTCCAAGTTTTTCAGGAAATAAAGCCGCACAAAAGAAACAGTATTGCCCCAATTCCTCATTTATACATCAAGGAAAAGAAGGAGAAAATCACATCTGTTAAGACTGAACTCAAAGTTACAGAAAACAAGGAAAAAGAAAAAAAGAGTGCTGCCAGTGCTCGTATGTTCTGTAACCTGAGCCAGGAGGTAAATTGGTCACAGGTGACACTCATCTGAGACCCTAATCAAAGGAACCTGTTGAGCTTTACAGATGCCTCTTATTTTATGAATTTGAGCTGAATTGAATAGCTGTTTCTAGTTCCCTATTTTTGCTGTTGAAAACACAAAGATCTACTATTGTCTTTTTCTTGTCTAATCTTGGCATCAAAAAAATTTGAGGTTTAAAATTAAGTCTACTAGACTTTTAAATTACAGCACACAGAAAATTAAAAAAATAGCATGTGCTTAGAGATATGTCAAAGCTCAGAAAAGGAAGTGTTTTGATTTGAGTTTGGGGTTGGTTTTTTTTCTTTTTAACTTTATAACCTTTATCTGTGACTACTGGCAACGTTCTCTGATTCCACCCAGTAAACACATGCAGACCCCCCACACTCTCAAACTCCCTTGATTCAACTTACAAATAGATGAAGAGCTTGACAGATTCAATAGATTTTGTTCCTGGTCACAATCCTTCTGAAGTAATGCCTAAAATTTTTGCCTAGTAAAATCGCCCCTAGTACCTCAATAGTCTGTCTGTTTAGACTTTCTGTACTCTTACCACAGATTAAACACTCAGCATCCAGCTACCATTGCAGCCTCCTAACTCCAGTTCTGCACTTACAAAACTGATGCCAGGGAGTGGTAATTATACTTCAATGACTTTATTGACTGCAAATGATTAAGCCAAGCATGACTGACAAAGCTTTACTGACCACTTCTATTTATAACACAGCATCATTCCATACCCATTCAGAGTTAGCTACGTGTGGTTCTTGCATGAAGCAGTGCTTTACTGCCTCTTAAGTCTTGGGGGCTTTTACAATAAAGGGGAGTAATCCTTTCATAACTGGTCATAAGGCCTTTTGGAAACTTCTCATAGCTTCTCAGATTTTTTGGGAAGTGCAACAGAACTCTGTTGTTGAAAAGCTATATTTTTTTTTTTTTTTTTTAATTTATTTTCTTGGTTTGGATTAACATATACTGCCATCATGTGGGCAGAAATAACAAGAGAAAAAATAATTATTCAGCGAAAAGCCTCTCGCCTTGAAAGCCTTACCTTCACTTTAAAACATTCTTCTTACTACCAATATGAGGACTAACTCAAGATTATTGAAACAGAAGTAAGAGAAACCTGATTTTTTTTTGCTTGCTTTTGTTGTCCCGCCACAGAAAACGTGCCAGTGCTTGAGGACTCAGTGGAAGGACCACGAATCTATGTTGCAGCTGGTAGTAACTGACTAGCACAAGTGGTAAATATCCTAGCTTCAGCACAATGCTTTAGCAACTCTTTCTCTTACTCCTTGACTGCACATCTAGACACAAGTCATACGGGGCCAGAGATCAGAGTGACTAGAAAATGACAGAGCAAGCAAAAGATAGGCCATGGTGCAGCAGTGCATATGAACAGTTTGTATGGGAGTGCCAATATTGCCAGTCTTTCAACCCATGCACAAGACTCACAAAATCCATCAGACGAACAACCAGTTCTTTCTACTTGTCACTCCCACAGTCTGTGGGTTCACCCTCTTCCCTGAGCGTTGCAAGAATGTATTTACCTCTTTCAACATTAGGAACTTCAACTGCAGTACAGTTGCAAGAGATCCAGAGAATAAAGGATTAAAAGAAAAAGAACGACCCGTGAGCATAAATGTTCTCGGTTTTACAAACATATTTTGAAAGACAGAATTTAAATATATCACAAATATCTTATTATTTCAAGGGCCTTATCATTGGGAAAAAAGGTCAGTTGTCAAATTGTGGGTATTTTTATGGACTAATGCTATTTTAAAAAATATTTTATAAGACCTGTACAGTTTTAAAAAATAATAAAAGCATCTGATATTGCCAAGAACACCAGACCCCACACTGAAAAAAGAATGCTTAAATTCTAGAAATTATTCTTGAAATACCAGCAGTTTTCAAGTTTAACTACACAGTAGAAAAATGGGAGGAGTGTGTGTTTAAATCCTTATATTAAATGTAGCTTATCAAAAACTAGTACTTAAGTTTTCACTAAAGTACTAAAATGTCAAAGTTAAGGCTGAATTTGCCAGCTTCATGGTCTCTTTCTGCACAGCCATTACAAGCTGCTTTTCAAGGTCCATCACGTGGAACCAATTAGTGGCATCCGCCTTCACAATGAGTAGCACTGTATTCCAGAAGGGTCCCACTGAGTAACTTGCTACTCATATTGAGCTCAGTACATTAGGGTCTAACAATTGGATAGTAAAATATAAATAATACACTAATTTCCCTAGTGTTGCAGCTTAGCAGGAAGAATGCCTCAAAATCCATGAAATATGATTTTTATTCACGAATCTTACCTATTGCAGAAAATAACCTTTAACACAAGAAAACTACATCCAAACTGCATAGGATCTGAGTCTGTATGCTATAATCACTATATAAAAAATACTTATGTTGTCTAATGTAAGCAAATTACACAAAAACATGCATATACTGCCGCATACATGTTACTGGAGAAATCAATATTCACCAAGAAGACTGAAAGAATGTATTTCCCCTCACATTTAGGTACAACAGTTACCATAGGTTTTTTGCTTTACAATAACTATTAATAACTATTATGTTAAGAAATATGGGTTCTAAAAACTTGGTCAGTATAACAGTTTCGATATTAAGCTTTTTAATTATTTAGTATACAGAACTAACTTTTCATTCATTCATTTTCTGGGTGCCATTTTCCTCTTGCATTAAAATCAGAACTGTTCCTACAGCAGCCTTTTAATACAGTTATTTAGGTGCTTCAGAACTTGTCATGTCATAGCTTGCTACTTTACAAGTTATAGCTAGAGGTGATAGATAATGGAATTTATATCAAGTGTAATTGTTAATGTAACAATTCTTTCAATTTAATAGGATTAATTTAGATTAAGATCAGGTTACTTCTCCTTTTCATTAAAAGTAACAGCATTGTTCTCTTATTTGCCTTTAGACACAAGCTTGACAAACTAGACTAGTGGAAAAGAAATTTTAAATAGGTTAACGTTAAAACAAAAAGACGGGAATGTTGCAAAAATATAAGAGAACAAAGAAAAAAGGAAGAGGTACAAACTCTAAAGCAAGAATTCCATCAAACAAACTGACATATGAGCTATCTCCAATATATAACTATGCTTCATGACATTTCTGTCACTAAGACCGAGGTTCAAGCTTGACAGAAAATTCAGGACTCTCCCTAACTCATGGATCAAGCCTATGTACAATACAATAAAAAGAAACGGGGGGAAAAGAGAGCAAGCAGCATTTATTTTTGACAGTCACTTCAGGGTCACTCAGTCTTACTACATTTCATCAAGATCCTCATATTCTCCAATAGAAAATATCTTGATAAAATATTTTTAACAGTGGTGCTGGAGGGAGTCCAACAGATGTTGCTCATTTACCAGTAAAAAGTCCATCAGCTTTAGTTGTAGCTCCTCATCTTTCTCACCATTTCCACTGTGAGCAGAAATAATTCCCAAGAAGCGGTGTATGAAGTTCAAGGAAAACAAATACTAAGCCAAATGTATCATATCCCTCTCCTCATATAATTTCTATAATACAGAAAGTTAAGAAATTCTTCTGACTTGAGTTGGAAGGAGCCATATAGATAATCATATAATGCATTTTCAAACCAACAAATATACTTTTATCGAGATTAAGAAGGATTTATGTAAAGACAGGACAGAAAGGGTGTTTGTAAAATACTTAAAATTGCTAACTGGAATTCTGGGTGTACAGTTGAAAGACTACAGAAATTATTCTGCAGTTTCAGTGAGATTCATTCTTTCCAGTTACTTCCAAGAAGAATATATGACAGGATAGCTTGTTAATTATCTAGCCATTCCATCACAAAATCTGATAGAATATCTGATCTCTGATACACAATTTCATAACATTTATGTCACTATGACTTGGACCTACACTGAAATATAGGCCCTCCAGTGAGCTACAGACCAGACAAAAACCACTGCAACCTCAAAACAAAAGAAAACTTTACGAACATACAGAGAAGCACGAAGTGCTCAGTATTTCTAAGCAATCTGCTACCTAGATAAAACATGTAACAAAGAAAATATAACTCTGCAGACCTTTTTTCTACATTTCGTTGTAAGATAGCTGTCTGTGAGGGTCTAAAGAAGTTTGGGATCAATATCTTCTTACGTTGCCTTAACTTGAAACAGACATTAAAAGTATTCTTTTTTTTTTTTCCTCAGTCAGACCACCACATGCAACAACAGTGGGATAAACATATGATGTTGGCTAATCAAGTCTAACAAAGTACTTCCCCTTCTTTCCATAAGGAAATAGATACATTTCCGTTCTTGTTCCCTAACCCTCCTAGATGTAAGCCTGTATTTCACACGGTGTTTCTCGGGACTGTCTGGCCTGTTCCAGTTAATGGCTGAAAAACAGGCAAAAGCTCAACAAATCCAAGAGGATTCATTGCAGCCCTGGGAACTACAACAAAGTTTGAGCTGAAGCACCACCCGCAGGGGCTGTTCAAATTCGTCTGTGGCAGCACCTGCTCTCCGGCCTGCAGCTGAATCCCTCCGCAGGAAATTTCTCCACAGTTACAGGAAAGCAAGGAGTTAATATTTTATAATCTTTACATATTTTAACTCTGACCCACAGAGCTTGGCTGCTTGCCAACTGACCACTTACACAAAACTGAGAGTTCCAGGCAATGTGCTGTGCTCCCACTCAAGCCATTTATGTTCCTGTACATAGGGCCCCCTCAGGGTAGAATTTAGACCAAAGCTGAGCTAAGCAAAGTTTGCCAAACTCAGACTGGGATTAGCATTACGGTAAAGACAGGCAGATTCAACAAGCTGACTGTTCAAAATGCTTGGGGTTAGACACCACTGTTTTACCATACGTTTCGGGGATGTTTCAAGGTTCGGGAACTATATCCACATCTGAAACTTTATACAGTAAAACTAATCCTCTGAAGCCTTAGTTAGACAAAAAAATCCTAGGGCAGATGGTATGGTCCTGCAAATACATGAAGAGTTGCAAAGGTACAGAAAATATGTCTGTTAATAAAAATACAAGTCCGTTCTCTACTCTTGCTTTCTCCTGAATCCTGTACTTAACTCCCTCTCACCCCCAAACAACTTGGGTCTGATTAATCTGTTTCCTGGCGTGAAGGAAGAGAATCCAGGTGCTTATGTTATAAACGACTAAGAACTATATTGAGTTGCATACATGAGACTAAAACTGAAAAGACTGATGAAGAAAACGTTTTTTTCAAGGTTCCTGAAATTCGACCTGGAGGATAATGTTGGTTCTAAGAGGACATGCCATACCAGGTCTTCTTTATTTAAATCATATTTACCCAACTGTAGTCAATAATTAACTTTTGAAAATCTGTGTTATTCTTTATCTTGTTATTAATCTCCTAGAGGTCAAGATCTAAGGACAGTTAACAAAACATGAGCGAAAATCTATTGTCTACACTTGAATACATAGAATATACACACTAATCCATAGAAAGGCTATTTAAAAGCCAGAGATCTGAACAAAACCTTAAATTCTGTAGCATACCACTAGAGGGGGCACAAGGCTACTCCAATGTAACCACTCTCTGTATATATAAGTATTTGTTCTCACAAGGCTCCACGTAGGCTTGTAATCGCCGTTACTCAAGTTTTAAAGGGTGTGAGCCTGGACTTCAGAAGAATTAACATTCTTCACATGAGTAAGCACAGTGCTAGTTGAGAATCAGGCACAACGTCAAATTTGACTTTCTGATCTTAATATCCAGCTCCTCCAATGTACTGTAAGTTTTGGTTGGTGGCACTGTTTTGTGGAAGTTTTGGCTTTTATACTGTTTCTCTGCATCCAGTGAAGAAGTCATCCCTAGCAAAAATTTTAATCTAAAGTAAAAACTCTAAGCTCTGCTCTGCTCCCATTGAAGACAGCCCCTTTGGAGGAAACAGCACAGCCACAAGCAAATTACTGCAAAAAGCTCTCCTTCAAAAACAAGTCAGGATTCATTTGCTCACTCTCTTGGAGTCCCTGGGACAAAAAATGTAAGCTGAATCAGTCCACAAGATTCTCCCTGTGGCCCATGCTTTCTTCTAGGCTCTGCAGACTTTAGCCCAATGGAAAGCTTTATGAGGGATGGGTAGGGAAAGGGTTTCTGCATTATTTCTAGTGTGACTGGAATGGAATATGGAAGTCATAGTAAGAGTGTGTGAGGAAACTCCATTTTCATGAAAAGGTTTCACATGGGGCTTCCCTTCTTGTCCTTTCCCTGCTTTGAATTGCATTAAGTACTGCTGGGTTTATCCTGCTTGCTTGCACAGATTATGAAGAAACAAGACTCTACCCCAGTGAAAGTAAATGGATAAAACTGTGACTCTGTGATTATTTTTCATGACTCTGGAAAAGTCCTTTCTATTCTTCTGCCCTAGCCTAGCCAAAATATTCAGTTGCCCTGCTAGACAGGTGGTGTCACGGAACACTGGAAATCAAAAAAGTATCAGAACTAAGGGTCTCTAGGTCATGGTTTGGGCTGAGAACCACATGTTGCTGGCTTGGGATCAGACCTAAGGCTAGACAAGGTTAGGGTCACCAGGCTACCATAGATCCTATGATCCACAGAACATGAGACAGGAGTACATGACACAGACAGCATTAGCAGCCAAACTGGGTTAGGTTTTGGAGGATGTTACATTCTTCGTTTGTACATTACCATGGGAAAAGACACACCAGGGCAGATGAAACAGAAATTAGCAGATCGTATATGGACAAATAATATTTTCTGTTTGCTATTTTAGTCAATTATTAATTGCATTTACAAAACAGCACAACCTAAGACTTAAAGGCTGTTAAATTGTGTAACAACAGGCAACAGTTTTTTCTTAGGACAGACAAAAGAACAGGGAAGATGCAGAATAAAATAAGCCCATCCTTACTGTTCCAGAAGATGGGAGGGCAAATTATTGTTAAGGGAAATCACAAATGAAGATTTCATACGAGTAGTCCTTTGAAAGAGATGTCTTCTGTCCCCTTTTTAATCCTTTATACTTTGGGCCTGCCTACTTCTCTATTTACTGTTGTTTTTTAAGACAAAATTTTATTCAGCCTCTTCTTTAAGAACCCTTTCCAAGACTATCTTTGTTGTCTTTCTCTGTTATTTTTACTTCCACTAGGAGTGTGGGAGTTGTCAGTGACCACACTCTGGACTTTATAAAGTAGCATAGTAATGTTTTCTACTTTTCACAACTCTTCCCCAAAAATTCCTAGCCTTTTATATATTTTGATTACCATGAAGTATTGAGCTTATGATTCCTGAGAACTATGAGAATTACTTTGACACTTACTTCCTGTGGTAAAAGAGAACCCAACATTTTGTTAAGGTTTGCATCATCAGAACTCTCTCATCTTACTATTCATCTGTTTTTATAGTTTATTTACGTGTAATGGGCATTTTTGTTCAACATTCTCTAAGGGGAAAACTATTTATTACTATGCTTCATATGCTATTGTTTAAGCTTAATGTTTTTCACTCACAGCAAAAGATGATCTCTTTTCTTTGGTTAGGAAATTTATCAAACATCCATAAGGTGTCTAAAGATACTGTTAACTATTTATCTGTATTCACATGGTCACTGATTTCTTCAAAGATTTCTAATAGATTTTGAAGGTATGATCTGCCTCTGCAGAAGTTCTGTTTTGTTTTTCCCACATCATTGTTATCCAGGTATCTACTAATTAATTCCACTTTATTATAGTTTCCTATATTTTCACACTACATAGATCTGTAGTTCCTTAGACCCACTGTCTTCCTCCTGTTCTTCAAATCCTTGTTAAAAGTTAGCATAATCCCTTTACTAATACGCTAATACCTACTCCTTTAAGCAGCCTCCAAGAGAAATGACCATACAAATGGAAGCAGCAATTTCATATTTGGTTGCCTTGGAAGTCTTGGGCATACATCATTGGTCCTACCATTTTTCTAGTGGTCAATTTATCAATTTGTCCTAGGACAAACTAATTCTTCAAATGAACACTGTTCCTTCAGACCCATGCTTATAAAAGGATGATTCTAAAGAGGAGAATATCCTTATATTTCTAACTGCTTACAGCTGTGAAGTTATGCAGAAAAGCTACATTAATTTTCCCAACACAGTAATGTTACCCAAGTCCTCCCTTTCCACTTCCTTCAGAATAAAGCAACTCATCCTCACTAAATGCAACGGATTTGTGCCCACAGATTCATACAAAAGAAAATTTAAGACTGTGTTCAATGACCTTCTGCAATCAAATCTACAATGAGAAAGTTTTGCATGCAGTTAAGGATCACAACCATCCAAAAATCATGAAGATTGTTCTTTTTTCCTGGCTGGCTGACTTATTGCATAATTGACATTGCTAATATCACCACCCTGTTTATAATTCCTGGGGGAAACAACAGTTTACCACAAGAGCAGATGTTCTAACCTTTTCTTTTGCAGCCTGTTACAGATGCTTTTAAGTCAACTGTCAGGTCCTTCAGCCTTTTTTTTTTTTTTTTTTTTTTAAATAGGTGCATCTCCTGGGCAATTAATTTATCTAATCACACTCATGCTTGGTCCAGCTGTACGTAGAGCTCTGCTCAGTTATAACATGTATTTTTTGTTCATACAGTAAAACATTACTCTTGCTGCAACTCCTTTGTTTTGCTGGGCATCATTATATAACATAAACACTAAAAAGAGGAACAAGGCCTTTATTAGACACTTAAAAGCATGGTTGCTTAAGCCTCCTGCGACTGTTTGTTACTGTTTAACTCCCTTACAGCCTGGCAAGACAGGCTTCCCTCCTTACCACATTGGTAAGGTATATCCCCTACCTGTCTTCCAGTCAGTCTACTTCACCTCTCCTCAAATCTCTTAGAGGTAGACCCCAACAGGCACACAGTCTCACCCCACACTGCTCAAGCCGCTGCTTGGCCTTTTTAGCACTCAGTTTTTTAGGAACAGTCTGTTAGCTAACTTCTTTGCAGTTATTATTGCATAGGATTTGTATCCTCCATTGCAACCTGTCTTTACTACATTTTTAGAGCCCGTCATCACAGGAAAGCTCTTATCTTTGCTATTTTAAAGCTACAGTGCTCCAAAAGGAATCAGCACTACCTCTTGCACAAACCCCTTTGGGATTATATGAAAATTTGGCCCACTAGCAGTCATGAGTTCTTGTAAGATCTCCACTTGATATCAATTTCCTCTATGAGAGCACCAGAACCACTGTCTTTGCCTACAGATATGGGAGATTCCAAGTTAAACAAGTACTGGATTTCTCCTGATGACATTATTTATGAGTACATAATAATGAATAGTTATGTCTTTCTTACAAATTTGTTTTCCATCTCAGACTTCTCTTTTCTTTTCCTGGACCAAGAATCGCTTGGACCTCCTCCAAATACTTAAACCAGTATCTTATGACATCCCAGCTGTTGTTATCTCTAGAAATAAAGTAATTGTTGCTATCATTTATGATCACAGAACATATAAATAACTACTGATGGCAGTCTAGATGCTTAGGAGATATCCACTTGGGCACTTCTGTCTAAAGTGACCTTTTCCTTCCATACTGCTTGCAAATTCATTTATCCTGGGAATGAGTTTGGAAATAGCATCTCAAATTATTGTCAACAATTCTTAATTTGTCTGCTTTTTTGGCAATCATTTATTGAGATAGTGTACCTGGTGTAAAGGAAATGTTTTCATCAGCCTGCCTTTTGAGATTTCTCTTGCAGTAAAAATTGGGAGAAATGCACCCATCGTTTTGTGTTACTGAGATGTGATTTGGGTGATAATTGCCAATACAGTCTGAGAAGGATGAGGCAAAGCAACTAAGTGCACATCAACTGATGAAACATGAGATCCCCAAAGTAAAACATGCTATACTTTTAGGTTTTAGAAAGGATATTTCCTATCTTAATTCCTGTCCTTAATACTGGATACATTCATCCCTTAGGCAGAGAGAAAGAGATAAGTGTTTAGCATGACAGAATGGCATGATGAGCTCCAGAAAGGCATACACATGCCAGAGAACATAACATTTTATGCACGTTGAAGGACATTATCTAATACATTGCATATAGAAAAGAACAAACTGGTTGCTATTAAGTGTATTTTCACTCTACTAGGACTATTTAAACTAAAGAGTGAATTGTTTTTCTCTTCATGATACACATCTGGAGTAATTTTACTGAAGGCTCTAGGCCCATGCCAAAATGAAGTGTTCATGAAGTATGAGCCAATTATGCTTACTTAAAGCAGAAGTTTGGCCCTTCATGTCTGTATTAAAAAAAAAAACAAACAAAAAAACAAAAAACAAACAAAACCCACCAAAACCCCACAGGTAGAAGGTAAAATCTGATCTTTTGAAGATACACTGAAATAATGATTCACATTGAACTACTTCAAACATTTAAAATACTGTGATGAATTGAGATCTCAAAAGAATTGTCAGGTAAATTAAGGCAATTATTTCAGTTTGGTTGAGAATGCAGACTAGATAGTGACAGATCAACACAAAAACAATAATGTAAGAGATCTTGTGACAAATCCTCAGGGAGACAGAAGCATTAAATTTAGGTGGTGGACAAAAGAATTAGTTAAATGACAGTAATTGAGATCAACTGGAACACCATGTCCTTGCCTGAGTCACAGTTTCCCTTGTAGTGTCTCAGAACAATTACTGTTTTATCACCACAGGGATTAAGAGCTTCAGAGCTGTATGTGCTTAATTGAGCTGATATACAGCTTGTACTGTAATGTTTCTTCATGGAAAAAAAATGAGTTTCGTGATGCATCACTTTAACTGGTCATGAAAGAAAATACTTTTTTAAAAACTAAGTCTCCATTCAAAACCATATAAAAGAACACCAGGCAGGCTAAAGTTTAGTTAAGAACAGAAATACTTCAAAACTTGGTTTTTCACAATGATGCCTTGCCCTTACACAATCCCAATAAAATATTCTCAGCCCCACAGTCCACATAAAATATTTTCAGATTTAATTCATTGCATTTTTTATACCTATGACCTTCCCCATGGACTGGCCATAGAATAAATTCACCAAAATAGCTTTTCAAGGGAAATTGAAGGTTTTGGTTAAGCTTTGGCAAAAAAAGTTGAAAGAATTAGAAAGAAGTTTTGAAATTGTTGAGCAAATTCACTTTGTTGAGTAGTAGGGGGGTTTATTTCCCCTACATAAATATTTTATATAACAACTTATTTTTTTTAAAAGCCTATGTTATTTGACCTAAACCACAATTTTATGGTTTATATTTAATTTAGTAGTTTTATTTCAATGAGAAAATAAAAAGTTTTCTTTCCTCTATTTCTCAGCAAGTGCATATGTCTACTGGAAGCACAAAAAGTCTCACACATAGCTTAGTTTTCTAAACTGTCTATTGTAAGAACTTATTTTTAATGACTTATACTTTGTCTGACATTGTCTGAACCACAACTGTAACCCTCAGAATGTCGGAGTCTTGTTTGTACCTTCCACTGCTTTGTGGGCACTAACAATGAGAAAAAAGTATCAGCAGAGGAAAAGCTGAGATGCAGGGAAAAAGACCTTCAGCAGGTGCAATTTGGGAGATGATGAGGTAAATGAAGAAGACAGGGAGAAGTGAAGGTGAGTAAAAGAGTGGCTGATGGGAGAGAACAACTGCAAGAGAGCTAGGAGCAAGAGGAAAACATCTGAGCAGCATAAGACATGCATGAACTTGAAGGATGCAGTTGGCAGAAACAAAGGAGGCATGAAAGAGCTGAAAAATAAGAGAAGCTGGAGGTGGCAAGAGGAAAGTAGGGAAGGAAGGATGTATAACCTTTTCCCTCCTTCCACATGCTGTTAATTCAGGGTAAAAGGTGAAACATGGACTGTGGTAGAGCCAACTTTGTGATGACAAAAGGCTTCCTCCCTGCCTATCTCCATTGAGTGACGTGCTGTACGAGTAAACACAACCTTCAGAAACTTGATGCTGTTTTGATAAGAGATAACAACAAAAAAAAAAAAAAAAAAAAAAAAGGTCAAGAAGTATGGTCAGCGCAATGAGGCATTTATCTGCTCTTGCCTGTCACTCCTTATTCACTAAGATACCTCATCCAGGAAAAGGAACATGGCAGTATCTGTGCCTGGATTGAAAGACACAGATAAACTTTCTAGAAAAGCAGAAATTGGTGAAGAAAGGTCTAGTATAGTTGATCTAGAAAAGAAAATATGTGAAAAGTGAAGAAAAAAAAAGAAATAAAACTAGTTCAAAAGAACATGCACTTTACAAAATCAAGTAAAAGCAAGGAAAATTCAGGTGTAAACTTTCTGATGTGACCTTAATTTGACTTTGTCACATACAGACCAAAATTACTTTTAAACATAGGGTTTTTTAAATTAAAGTTCAAGAGTGAAATTGGAGTTCAAGCCCTTCTTTGCTATCAATTGTATAATTAATTAAATCCACATTAACAAGCCAGCAGTGAACAACATTTTAAAATTTGCTATTTTAGAGTAACTGAAGCATGAATATGATTTCGTTGTCTCTAGACTAATGAACAATAAATAGTTGCTCCCATCAATGAGAGTCATTTGAATGTGGAGTAAATATTTATATCTGAATGATGAGTCTCTGAAAAACAGATTTATCACAGAAAGTATTATAGAGTGTTAATTGCAGCACTATTCAAGTTGTCACAGAAGTAACATAAATTACACAAATGTACATTACTACTTTCAAAATGAAAGGACAGGCATTTTTTATGCTTCTTTCGGATTAATTTGCTATAAATATTAACATTTTGTGACAGTAAAGTAACATGGAAAAAGAAATGTGATGGATGTGATTGTTTATCATAAAATTACCAGTGGACAGTACCTCACAGAAAATAAAATTCTTTCCTTGCTGATGAAATCAAGTCAAACTGTTAGCATTTGTAAACAAACCTATTTCTTTACACCTAGGATGGAGACAGATAGGCTGAAAATGATGAAGACAAATTGCAGATTGTTCAGTGCTTCAGAACAGAAATGCTGAAGTCCTTTTCTTTTCCAAATACTTTTGCTATTATATATAAAGAACACAGATGAAGAAAACTATATTATTCATCTACTTAAAGTAAAATCAAATCTACAAGTTCCTGCCCCTTATATTAATCATGCTTTCCCCAACCTTATGTTAGGGACTTTCCTGAATACCTTGTGTCCTAGGCTGCATTCATTGGAGAGAACCTTTCACTGGTAAAACACTCCAGATTTTATATCCCAATTCTTTGCTGGGATCCTCTAAAGCTTCTACTTAGAATCAAGTATTTTCCAGATCAGTCATTTAATTTTATTCACCCAAGTAGAAACATGTTGAGGCCTTCTTTTCTTCAAAATCTATATTGCTTTTTTCTGGAAAAAACTCTAGTTTTAGTCCATTTGGTAATATTAATGTAACTTTGGAAAGTATGATGCCATGATCTCCATTTGGCCTATTAAATTTTCATATTCTTACTGGTTTTTTTCCACCTGATAGCGGTGCTTAAAGGTCACTTTCAACGGTCTTTACTCACTGAATTTCTCATTTTACCTTGACCCTTACACTAACTACAAATAGTTAATGTACCTACTAAATACAGATGGGGCTAATGCTCACACCTGGCTCCTTCCTGACAACAGACATATTAATTAACCACTGTGAGGAGCATGGTCTTGGGATGCCTTTACCTATATTTGAAGGATGCCGTAACACAGGTACTAAAAATTTGGAAAAAAACCAACCCAGTGCTGCTTCTTTGTCCCAGAATCTACAAGAGATTCTGATTACTGATTGCATGTTTATCATTTTTCAATTTGCATGTGCTTTAAATACAGCACATTACAGCACTTAAAAATTATTTTGAAAATTGTGACCTTGAGATTAGTGAAATTTTGTGCTAAAACTATTTGATATCATTGAGAATTTTGGCATTAATTGCTAGAAATTTGAACTTTCTCACAGTAAAAAAGGTAACAATAACTTTTATTACCAGTTCTAAGGAACTATGTAGTTTATTTTTGTTTCCTAAAAAAAAAAAAAAAAAGACAGGATTGTGGATTTTTGATTTAGTGGCTGTCTAAAATATGATTGTGAATATCATTATGGAATGGTACATCAGGCAATTCCAGAGCCTTGGAATTCAAGCAAAGATTTGAAAGTGGAATAATAAGACTTCACAGGGCTATGTTTGCATTCTCTTATTTTTAATTCTTATTTGCAAAGGTCAGTAGTATCCAAATAACAGTACAGCTTTAGAGCAAGATATAAAAATATTTTTATATGTAAGGTGATTTTTCTATTATTATATATAGTGATCTCATTACCATCAGAATTTAGGATATAAGATGTGAAATCTTTATACAATTATAGTGGGTTGACCCCAGCCAACAGCCAAGTGCTCATACAGCTGCTTGCTCACTCCCTTCTCCTGTGGAATGGGGAGAAAATAGAAGGAATGTAAGAGTTTTGGACAGAGATAATAACAGTTTAATAGATGAAACACAAGCCACGTGCCCAAGTAAAGCTTAAACAAGGAATTTATTCCCTACTTCCCATTGGCAGGCAGACGTTTAACTGCTTCCTGGAAAGCAAGGACTTAGCGCACACCTAACACTCACTTGGGAAGACAAACGCCATAACCATGAATGTCCCCACTTCATCCTCCTTTCCCTGAACTTTCACTGCTGAGCACAATGTCATGTCGCCTAGAATATCCCTTTGGCCAATTTGGGTCTGTTTTCCTGGCTGTGTCCCTTCCCCCAAAAAACTAACAAAACAAAACCTACCAATGTTGCCCTTTTCTAGCCTGTTAGACCCTCATGAACTTCAACAAGTTCTTAATGAAAATTATTCGTGTTCCTGGGATTTCAGCAGCCATTTTTTAGAGTACCTTAGAGAGAAATTCATTCTAAATAATTATTCCATGAATATATTCCTACCAATAACATGCAGTTATTATATAGTTGTTATTATTAACATGATATTTAATATAGTCACTAATTACTTCAGTGAAAAATATTGGGGGGGGGAATGAACCTGCAGAGAACAGAACAGACAAGTAGTCAGTTCAGTGAAATACCAGTAAAAATGAAAGGAGAAAGATACTATGAAATCTATTCCATGCAACCAGCTCAGAGCTGGAAGACTAGGCAGGAAAATAGCAAATATATTTGTACTCTAATATGAGTATTAAAAGCATACATTTCTCATAAACAGTTTGGCATCATTTATACTTCTTACAAAGAATAAGAATAATTTTAGCTTTGATTTAATTTATTTCCCCAAGAACATTGATAAATTTTATCAAGAATTTTCCAACTGGAATGTTAAAAAGTGAATAACCAATAGGCAATGTTAAGTAGTTTTTCAATCATTAGAAAATTCCATAAATAGGTTGTAGAATTCATATATTTCTTCTTAGTTATGCCTTTGGGGTGAAAACTGAACTGTAAACTTGGATGAATTCAGGGCTAGATCCAGATACACTCTATGGATGGGAGAAGGCAGAAAAAAGGAGAGGGGTTGTGTCCTGGTTAGCGAATTTCATGGTGACACCAAAAGCAGGTCTAAGTAGAAGATAAATGTGTTGGACCAGATTTCATTTACAGATGGCTATGTATTGATTAACTGTTCAACTCAGCACTAAATAAACAATTTGGAAGAAAAGATTTTAGGTCTTTAATGCTGAGCTCAGCTTTCTGGATTCTGGCTATCATATTTCCATCTGGTCTGAGAACTACAAATCTTCAGCTCACTCATGTCAATGCAGTTTTGAGGTTAGAAATGCTATTATGAATTCTGGGAAAAAATAATGGCTCCATGTTCAATTTTTTTTCCCTTTTTCCAGCCAGCTTGTAAAAAGACCATGTCCAGTGAATACCATAAATACATTACACATACACTTCTAACTTGAATATTTTCTGAGTTGAAATCAATGGAAACAGTATCCAAGAAGAACAGAATCTCAAAGTCTCCAGAAACTTGTACAGAGCAGAAAATACCAGTTCTGGAAAAATAGCTATCATCTGTTTGAAAGAAATGTTCTCGCTAAAGAAGGCACTGGAACAGCATTACTGTTTCTAATAAAAAGATTAAGCTTTAAGAGAGGTCACTCACTGCCTCATGGGAAGAGAAGATGAAAACACATGAGAAGCCATTAAAAACAGTGGATTTAGTTCTGTCGGCCTGGATATACTGACCCTGGTTAGCATTTCCTGATCTCGCCATGCATTGGAGTAAATAGTGCAACAGTTATTTCCCAATATTGGTTGCTCATTGTGTGAATAAGTGAAAGAAAATATTGTGTGAATGAGTGAATAAAAAATGCTTCATTTTTCTCTTTGCTTACCATTTTATATTGACATTCCACAGCCACACACTTTTAACAGCTACTACAAGAGTGTTTCTGACTGTAGCTGAAAAACATGGTAAAAAGAACAAAGCTGCTTACATTCTATGAAAGCCGGAATTATTAAGACACTGGTGTTTGTTTAGTAGTTGCAGTAAAACAAAGCATACAAAGGCAATGCGATAAACTGTCAGAGATACGCCGTCTGTGGATCAGAATGGAGCTGGGATTGTTCAACTCTGCCTACACTTGTAAATAGTGCGGGTCAATAAAAGTGGACAGACACAATGGAGCAGTGCGAGAAGACTCCTCAACACTTCCGTCATATGCAGATTGGAGGGAGAGGGTAGTTATTTCTGACCAGAATTATTCAGGTACTCTGCTCCTATGGTTCAAAGTTTTCCAAAGGAAATCTAGCCTGCAAACCTTTGCTTTCCAGGCTGCAGGCCCCTCCAGGAAGCATGATTCTGTCCCTTCATCTGTCTGTCACAGATGACAGTAGAATATCAGCAATCTCAGCACCACAGCCCAAATTATGCCTTACACGCGAAAACCTTATTTTTGTTTCTGTTCATGCAACCATTTGGCTTGCTTCCTAACTCATCTCCCAAGTCTGGGTTTTGCACAGTGTTCAATACCAGGTTATGTTTGGGGTAAAGTGGGGTAGGAATATAAACATTTTGCTGGCAATGGCATCAAACTGCCATCCAGTCTCCTGGATCTCCTTTCAGATGCCGGACCAGCTTTCAGATGAAGAAAGATGAGTTAATGAGCTGAAGTTGAACTGCAGCCATGACTCTGATATCTTCATATGACATTTTGGAGCCTATACTTGGGTCCAAGAGAGTGGCTGTTCATAGTGTCTCATGTCCCCCAACTCCTACTAGGCAGTAGCTGTCCTCTTTGGTCTTGGCAAGTCTGCCAATGACAAAATTGTGATTAAGGTCTTTGAGGCCATTCTTCAAACACCTGTCTTTCAAACAGTACGAACTGAAAACAGTTAAGAGTTTGAACCCTGCTTGCTTCCTAGCTTAACATGCCATATAAATATATTCACTACTGCACAAAGAAAGAAGGCAGATGTCACACTAGGGCAGAACAATAATCCGCTGAACAATGTGTACTAGATATCCAAAATCACAGCCCAATCTTTCAGGAAATCATGAAAATTCCTCCTTATTCACATGTTCTATCATGCAATTTTATATCTTTGAGAAGAATGGGATGTTGGAGGAGAGGAATGAAGGAGGCATAGATATAGCATAGAGGATTTTTCCAGGGTCATCAAGTTGCTATATAACTTATGGCAAAAAAGTTACTAATGGTGTTTGTAATTCTTCCTTTTATTTAAGACATCTGTCAGGTCTTTTCTCCCTTTTGTTTTTATTTCATATTTGTATGCTACACAAAATGCAAATGAGAAAAAAAAAAGGTAGGTAAACATTAATTAAGAATTATATCTAAAAATGTAATTAGAACCACATTATTTTTTGTCTAAATATAAAAATGCTATAATTTTGGCTATTGGGAACCTTCCCCAGAACACAGAAAGTGTGAACTGTAGGTTCGGGGCTCTCAGTAATAAACAACCAAATTGCCAAAAAGTATGTAAGTGATAATTTGCCACCTTTCCCTTCAAAAGCAAAGGATGAAACTCACTACTATAATATACCTATACATTGAGATGAGAAAATAGTTCAAATCTTGTTTGGAAAATGACAAATGAGAGTGAAAATTAAATGCCAGAATAGAAAGATTAACAATTCTAAGGTCTCACATTGCAAACTTTATCTTTTGTATATAGTCTAGTAAACCACAGTGGGAGTCTTCTAATAAGAAAGAGCTGTCAGATCAAACCTATTGTGTTTCCAGAACTAGGTACTGATTACCTAGAAGGGCCACTTTTGTTTTTTCAGGCTGAAAAGATATGCTCATGCTGCTTTTTCCTAAACACAATTACTTAAGCAATAAGCAGCCACTGACTTACAAAAATGCAGGGTGATGATGCAGTACCATTATACTACAGTTTGAGTTCAAGCTCTT
This sequence comes from Aviceda cuculoides, assembly GCA_035590195.1. NCBI lineage: Eukaryota > Metazoa > Chordata > Aves > Accipitriformes > Accipitridae > Aviceda > Aviceda cuculoides. Next base: position 22,488,037 of record JAVJGG010000021.1, on the reverse strand, counting down.
TTTTCACTGCTATGCCCAATAGTGCCAGAGGAAGGCAGACGTTGAACATATTTTCTATACCAAATTTTAGTAAAAGCATATACAACTACTTCATAAACAAACTGTGTATTATCAATAGATAGAATGAAGCTTTCTTAGCGCTAAGAACTATATTCAAATGACAAATTTCAGCCTTCAAAAGAAGCAAATGCTGCAAAATGATCAAGACTAAGAGAATAAAAAAAAAATCACAATAGGAAAACACAAAAGCACTTTGCCAGTGTAATGCCTCTCAAACTTCAGGGCATGCATCTGCACAGAGAAGCCATCTCTTTGGCTTATGTACAACGGTATATCAGCTTACAAATGACATGATATTGCATGTGATGAGGCCTTATTATGAGGAAAACTTGTGGGGACAACACTCTGGTCTCTGTGTTAACTCTGTTTTAATTTTATATTACTGACTGGACATGAAAGGTAGAAAAGCTTTTGCAATGATGGAATTGGCCTATAATTGACAATAATAGACTTCAGTTTCTGCTTCTGATACAGAATTTCTATGGCAAGTTAGTTTATCTCTCTGTGAAGAGTTTATAGAGTTCAAAATTTTACAAAAATATTTAGGAACTTGTTGCTATAATAGTACAAAGAATACAGCTGAGGTCTTAATTGCAAATAAAAGAGAAAAAAAACCAAAACAAAACCAAAAAAAACCAAAAAACAAAACAACCTACCATAAAACCTAATTTTTAAACTAGGTTTTAAAAGGACATTAAAATTCCCACGCTTGATTTCTGCATGCAGTTATCACAGTATGGTTAAGTGGGGTTGTACTGAGTCATATTAACATGGATGATCTCAAAGGAGTTACCTATTTCAAATAGTACTTGACATTCAGTAGAGAGTACTCTCCTCTCTGTGTTAGTCCTGCTTGCAGGAAGGTACAGGGAGCTGTTAGAGAAGCAAACTGTTAGATGCCATTTCAGAAAGTATTCCTGATCAGAAATTTGAGGGAGGTAAGAGAAAAGGAAGTATCAACAGTGTTGCTTTTAATCTGTGTTTCATCAATGCCTTTGGGTGACAGCTTTCAAACCTGACCTTGTCCCAGCTACTTGCGGCTGCTATAGAAAAAGTACCCTCTTCCTCACTCCACAGTATCCTGAACAGCCACCTTGAAAGAGCATTCTTTACCACTCCAGGTGACACATCACTTTTCAGGACTGAAAATGTTAAGTATCAGTATGTAAAAGATGGAGGGAACGTGGAGTTTTTTACCTGAAGTTTTAAAGTTTTTAAACTGAATCAGCTGTGGTATAATAAGCTAAATAAAGTGGACTACAGGGACTCTCTATTGTGTTTCCATGTACATATGTACATAATCCTTAGAAGGGAACAAGTTATTCTTTCAATGCTGATAGCTGTGCTCACTATAAACTCTTCAATGAGGTATAATGCTGGATGAGCAGTGAGGTGGATTGAAAACTGGCTGAAAAGCCAGGCCCAGAGGCTGCTGATCAGTGGGACAAAGTCTAGTTGGAGGCCAGTAACCAGTGGTGTACCATAGAGGTCAATACTGGGTCCAATCCTGTTCAACCTCTTCATTAATGATCTGGATGATGGGGCAGAGTGCACCCTCAGCAAGTTCGCTGAGGACACAAAACTGGGAGAGGCGGTTGATATGCCAGAAGGTCGTGCTGCTATCCAGCAGGACTTTGACAAGCTGGAGAAATGGCCTGACGGGAACATCACGCAGGCCAACAAAGAGAAGCGCGAAGTCCTGCACCTGGGCAGGAATAATGCCAGGCACCAGTACATGCTGGGGGCTGACCAGCTAGAAAGCAGCTTTGCAGAAAAGGACACCAAGTTGAACATGAGCCAGCAACGTGCCCTTGCAACAAAGCAGGCTAAAGGTACCTTGGGCTGCGTTAGGAGGATTGTTGCCAGCAGCTGGAAGGAGGGGATCCTTCCTCTCTCCTCAGCACCGGTGAGGCCAGTGGACTGCTGTGTCTGGTTCCGGGCTCCCCAGTACAAGAGAGATATGGAGCTACTAGAGAAAGCCCAGCAAAGGGCCATGAAGATGACTAAGGGACTGGAGCCTCTCTCCCGGGGAAAGGCTAAGAGAGCTGGGAATTTAAGATTATGAAAAACTACATTTTGCAATGACAGATTACATGCTCTTTGCTTCAGCACCAAATAGAGCTCAGAAGGCAGCATTCTTTTGCCTCTCTCTCTGCAGTTTCTAGAACATCCTATGCACCTAAACCCAATGGATAAATCCCACAGGCCTGTATTTCTGTTTAAAAAAAAATAATAGCGCAATGTATTTTCTGGCTAAGAGCTAGCAGCATCCTGCTAAACCTCTACTCATTGTGGGTTTTGGTTTTGAGGGTTTTTTTGTTTGTGTTTTTTTCTTAACTGACAAATGAAATAAAAAGAGATAAGCTTTTTGATTATCATTAATAATTTTGAAACATAAGAACTACAGTTTTTGTTACAACATCATCTAACAAATCCTGGAGACAGATCCCTGGTTTATATAACGTGTTAAGGTAACTACCTTCCAGTTATAAAAGTTTAGATTACCTGGCACATCTACCAAGGAGCTTACAATGTTTGTCCCTAAGCCTTTAAGTGGCTATACAGGTGATACATCCTCATGGCACTGAACTGCTTACATTCTATTTGACGTGCCTGTAAGTCATGTATACACTTTCAAGGTAAGGGTCTAAATATATCCCAGGTAAAACAAAACAACCTCCTCCCAACTCCAAAAAAAACCCTGTGGCTACCATATTACATCAAAGGCCTGTGGTCTGTCGCATGCCTAGTTGGTTCTGTTGTCCTCGGAAGCTGTCCTCAGGAATCACTGTATCATCTGTAAGGATTTTAAAGTTATATCTCGTTCATCCTAATTTCCCCCCTTTGTCATTTTCATGATTAATACATTTCACTTCTCTTTGAAGATGCTTCATTACTTTCTAGTTACATTAGTCATGCTTGTTGGGGTGACTAAAACTCATGACTGAAAGAACATAGATTAGGCTAAAAATAATAAAATACAACAATAATTAGTAAGAAAGTAATTAACATTTACAGACTCTTCACTCTCCCTTTTTACATGCTTTACAATTTCTCAGCTTCAGCAAATCCAAATGTACTCAGGCCAGTTCTAGAATATTTACTTCCAAGAAAAACATATGCACAAGAGTGGGAATATTCATTGTACAATCTACCAATTTTCTCTTAAAGAAAAATTAAATTACAATAATCAGAAGATGCATAAAAATATAATTTTGCAGTAGACACTTTTATTTACTTTGGGGTTTGCTTTTTGTAAAGAAAAGTACCATAATGTTCAAGAAAACATATCACACTTTCCATGAAATAAATGGATTTCTGTATTTATATTAAAAAGCTTTAGCTGGATTTAATATCCACTATTAGAAACTATCCTTAAGTCCCTTCAAGGCCTAGGGATATATCCAACTGATTAGATGCCCTGCCTAATAAGAAGGGTTACAATAATAGTGCAAAGGGTTGCAATAAAAGTGCAAATTTAGGCTAATATCGCTGAACTAGTGCAATGCTTACTATGTATTCTTGTAGTCCAGTGTTAAGATTACTTAACATTAAGTCTATCAGTGTTGGATTCAAGCTAAGTGACAAGATTACACAAAGATTTTGTGTTGTTAGAGTTAAACCTATAACAGCACAGAGTTCATTAATACATCCTGACTGAAGGAAAAAACTGATATGTATAGAGAATACTCAAAGGTGGGCTGTTACTTGGACAGCGTAGGTATTGCTCCTATCACTGTTGTTCCATTACCATTTTTCATTACTTTGTTGATAGAAATATACAGCCATATCTTGGTGAAATTCTTCTTAATATAATTATCAATTAATTAATACAATTAATTCTATATGTTACATAATAAAATAATTTATTAACATACTTATGCTCTCAATTATGCTTATTCCAACTAAACATAGCTAAATATTAATATTATAATAGTGCTTCAGGCATGACTCAGAAATTAGAACCACATAGCATCATGTGTTATATAAAAGCAAGGATGGAGCTGATCCTAGAGAAGGAACAACACACAAAGAAAGATGAAAATGGACAGCAAAACTAAATAGGGCAATCTAATAGGCAATGTTCCAAGCATTTTGTGTACCAGCTGCTTACAATTTCATACATCACTCACAGGAAAAGAAATATGGTGTGGAGAAAAATGAACTAGCTTGACTAAATAGTACCCAGTAGTTATTCCCAGCTGAGGGAACTGAGGTCAAGAGAACTGGTGAAAGACCAAGAGATCTCAGTCATGAGTAAATCTCAGTAAATGTACTCGTATTCTTTTTAAGGTAATAAGATCCAACTTCATCTAAAGTAAATGTCAAGACAGAAAGTGATAGAAGTGGAAACTGTTACTATTGAGTGAGCATCTAAAATACCTAGAACATAATATTATCATGTGCTACTATTGCTCCTCCAAGTGAAGGAATAAGGCATAAGAAAAATACATTCATCTTTGCTCATAACATCAACATCTATATCATAATAAAAGATTTTTAAGTCCAACATCTAGGAAAAGAGGGACAACCCATACTAGCATAGTAGCAATGATGTAGTAATAATATTGTCAAAAAATATTTCTTTTTTTACATAATAAAACATTTAACTTTTTTTTTTTCTTTTTTTTTGGCAAGATGCAATTTCCTGACAAAGGTTTCTGTACTATTTAACTGTATTAAACTTCATGAAAGGGCACTCTTTGTTCTTTTTCTATTTCTTTTTTATCTTCACATCTTCATTGAATTACCTTTTTTACTGACAGCTAATATTTCCCCCAGTTTCAGGACTCGCTAAAAGGGCAGTCACAGCCTTTCATATCCACCCTGAATTATGTTTAATTAGTGAAGGCAATAAATAGGATAGTAACTGTGTATAAATCAAATCATCACTGTTATTTATTTTAAAAAGCCCAGAATAAAACATTGTAGAAGAGATCAGAAAACGACAATATCCCTGATTGAATAATAGGTCTATTTCTATTCCTATTTTTTCCTATTTTGAATGTGTATGAGGTTTTATAACTGAAGTGCCCTTCCAAGACTGGACTCTTAATAGCTTGTACAATGAAGCACATGCCAGGAACCTTGAAATGATACTGATAAGCCCAAGTGTTGTGGTTTAACCCCAGCCAGCAACTAAGCACCACGCAGCCGCTCACTCACTCCCCCCCCACCAGTGGGATGGGGGAGG
>JAVJGG010000021.1:22449021-22482683 GCA_035590195.1 Aviceda cuculoides | reverse complement strand
TACTGAACTCAAAACACAGCACCCTACCAGCTACTAGGAAGACAATTAACTCTATCCCAGCTGAAACCAGGACACCAAGTAAATCAAATGAAATAAATGGCAGAAATAATAATCTAGTTGTTTGCATTTTTACTCCTATACAGCAGTAGGATCAGACACCCTTTTCTCCATTTTGTCAAAGCAAATGCAACCATTACTTCCTGCATCTTCAAGGCACAGATGGTTAGATTATCAGTGTTTTCACCTGTGCTGTATACTGCACTTGCACAGGAGAGACTGTGTAATCTTCCTCTGCCTTCCAAAGTTTCCGTAAAACCTCTTATAATTTATCTTCTGTGTATCTTAGTTACCTTTCCCTACATGTTTAACTAGGCATTTGAAATTAGTCTGCTTGGCTGAACTAACTAATTTTCTACACTCTCGAAGATACTAGAATTAATTCCCTATGCTAATTTAGTAAAAGCTGCACATTTAGGGCTAACTGCAAAGCTTATCTACTTGCTCAAACTCTCTTTAAAGAGATCAACATGACAAGTGAAAACCAAGTTTGAGGACTTTTATTCTTTGCACAAGTTGAGGTGTAGTTTAGAGAGAGAATGGAAAGGAAGGAGATGCATCCATTAATCATGGACAACAATGCAGCGAGCAACACATTCACAAAGATCCACAACATAGGCTCAACAAGTCAATGTCACAACTTACCCCACACATCGTAAAAAAGCTTATCAATGCCTTGTAATAACCGCAAGGTTATTAAGACAGATAGGAAATGGTCAAAATCTATGGAAGGGAAAATCAAGGAAAGATCAGGTATTGCCTTTACTATAATCTGTTTAGAGACAAATTAGTGCATAGTAAGCTATGCACACAAAGGAAAAAAAGCATAAATAAAATGCCATATTATGTTCTTTCTACACAGGATTAATAAGCAAACAGTGTGGAGCACAGTACAGTGCACAGAGTTCCAAAGTAATACACCTCTAAGACGCAAAAAGTGTGCATCTCAATAAGTCACTACAAAAGAATTTAAGAGCATTTTACTTCCCCAGGATCTTAGCAGTTTGCCTTATCTCCACTACAGACAAGAGGCTCTTTGAAATTTTGATAAAATACCATTTTTTTACTAACTCTTCTGGTAATAGAAACAATACATGCCTCCTTCGAAATTGCAAGAATCTTTTAACTAAGCTCCCCACTCTGAGAATGCACAATCTTAGCTCCCTTTTATATTAAATTATAACTTGATTTAAAAGTTGCGAAGTGCTTAAAATTTTGTGTAATATATGGAGTATGAGCAGCATCCCAAAATGGTATTATGCTCTGTAAACCCTCTTGAATTTTAGCTTAAATTAGCAGTAGTGGCAAACACGTTGGTGCCATCAACTGGTTCCATTATGGCTGCTCCAGCTTAGATAAAATCACCTTCACATCCCTGACAAAAGAAATGAGTCTCATTCCCTATGCCGTGCCTCTCCAGTGTTTCTGCACCAATGGTAATGAAATTATTTGATGATACAGACAACAAAGGTGATGTAATAACTTAGAAATTGGAGAGCTAGTACTTGAATAACATGGGAGCCCTTTATAAAGCATTGGAGCCTTTTCCTTCTAAAATAACTGAAACTCAGCAGAGCAGCAGTGTGCATCTGTATTTGGGGTATTATAAAACTCATCATAGCTATTTGAAGACCAATGTGCCTTTGTTATTTTATCCTGCTCTTAGCAGGTGGAGAGCAATAAAAGAAGGATCCTAAAGTGGAAGAAAACATTGTGAAATAGAGTCATCCCAGCGGTATAGGAAAAGTGAAATTAAAATTAAAATTTATTCAAGGCATATGCTTGAGTGTAAAAGTACAGCATATGATCATGTGAAGTACTGATGTGAGTTAATGTAGTTCAGTGCAAATATGAAAGCTAAAGACTGCTGTTTTCACAAGCGCAGCTCCTGAACAGACTGTAAGTGACAACAAAAGCCAGTTCTCACCCAGAAAGTTCCAATTACTTGTCAGAAGAAACAGTATCAGACAAGTCAAATCAGATCCTAATTTTGCTGCAAGAAATAAATATAACGAAAGACATTCAGGCGACGGGTCTGTGCTGTAACTGCAGATAAAGATGGTCTATAAATACAATACTACAAATTGCCTACTGGTCTATAAAAATGCAGTACTTGTTACTATGAATTAGACAACAGGCACACTGTCTACTGGATATAATGTAATACATTCAGTTAGATTGTTATAATCTAAGGTGCAAAGTTGCATTAATATGAAAAAACAAAGATGTGGGACACACTGAACTATTCAATTTTCACCAAGAAACAGTAACCTAATAAAAGACTAGCAAGGCTAGCTTGTAGTAACCTGGAACACTAACATCTTTCTGCATTGCTCATTGGAGTAACACCAAACATGCCACAGTAAGGTATGTGAACTAATTCTTTGGCTCAAGATCTGCAGAATATTGGTTTTATCAGCTGACAATCTTATCCACAGACAGTAGTTTATGACAGGTTCAGTGAATCCCTACAGACAGGAAATTCTGTTTACAGATACAAACTACACCATTCCAGGTAGACAACTGATACTATCATGATGTTACTCAACGAGGACTTAAAAGTCACCTTTCAGATGCAAGTCATAGCTCATCTTATATTGTGGGAAGTTCTGACGATTTAGACATAAAATTCTACACTAAAATGATAGTAGTAGTTAGAATGCATCAATAAAATAGTGTCACTCTGACTAATCTGTGTGCATGCTTACTGGGTATTCTTGTCATTTATCATTGCGGCTACAAAAATCCCAGCAGTACAGCAGTCAGTAAATACAGTTAGGTCTCATATGGTTTATACATTAATAATTATACAGACTGTGAAAAATTATCATGTTTGTGTAGTTCTATTTGAAATAAATATTCTTTAGTCCATAAAGTATCTCAAAGGAGCAGTGGCAAATGGGTATAACACTCCCTGCCAAATTAAATAGCTTAAATTCTTGAAAATTTACATGACATGTCGTAACAGGTTTTTGTCAGAACATATACAGTGATGTTTTTTTAAAAAATTCTCAACCTACCTCTACTAGTTTACCATGGTTTAGAACTTATCACTCAGAATTAGTAATTTTATGTAACTTGGGAATTCTGTGACCCAGTTCTTTGGGGTAGCTACAACAGGTCTATAGCGATTTGTACCCAGTGTGGATATAATGTATTCTGTTCCCCCTGTTAATCTTCATGTTTATGTCAGTTCCTCTGTTTGTTCATCTTGAAAGTTATTATCAGCCTTCCCAGTCACCTTTTAGCATCTGAGAACCTGCATGACCTGTAATAGTGAAAATTTCTCCGTTATCTTGACAAAGAAAATCTTTACCTCTTTCTTGAGCAGTTTGTCAATTTACTCTGAGTTTCACCCTTATCACCCATCCCTAGAGTGAGTCCTCTGAGATCTCTAAATCTCCAGGGCTTGCTCAGTCCTCGATTCTTCTATTAAGACTGCCAACAGATGTACCATCTAATACTTTATTTCAAATCCTCACACCTTCTTAACTTGATAGCCTACTTCAGAAACTTTATTTTACTGTCCTGGTTTCGGCTGGAATAGAGAAAATTTTCTTCCTAGTAGCTGGCACTGTGTGTTTTGGATTTGGTGTGAGAACAATGTTGATAACATACTGACGGCTTAGCTGTTGTTAAGTAGCGCTTATCCTAAGCTAAGGATTTTTTGATTTCCCATGCTCTGCCAGCCAGCAGGTGTACAAGAAGCTGGGAGGGAGCACAGCCAGGACAGCTGACCTGACCTAGCCAAAAGGATATTCCATACCACATAACATCATGCTCAGTATATAAACTGGGGGAGTTGGCTGGGAGGGGCAGATTGTTGCTCAGGCATTGGTCAGTGGGTGGTGAGCAACTGCATTGTGCATCACTTGTCTTTTTGGGGGTCTAATTTCTCTCTTTTTGTTGCATTCCTTTTCATTGCAATTATTATTGTTGTTGTTATATTTTACTACTAGTGTTGTTATTATTGTTGATATTTTATTTTATTTTAGTTATTTAAATGTTCTTATTTCAACCCACAATTTATTTTTATTATTTTTATTTTCCTCCCCATCCCACTGGGAGTGGGGAGGAGTGAGCAAGCAGCTGTGTGGTGCTTAGTTGCTGGCTGGGGTTAAACCATGACACTTACACAGGCAGATACTACTCATTGCTGTAATCCCATTCCAGCCAATTGTACAGATCCTTAAATACCATTAAAAAGTCACTCCACAGTCAGGGGAGCTGTATCAGTTTACATGGGCTGAAAATCTAGTCAATACCACTGAGTAGCGTGCATGATTTGTTGTTGTTTTAATATGGATATGCATTTTTAATCACTCATTCACATTTAACCACAAAAGACATTCAAATTCACAGACTTGTCTACATGGTTTGCATCAGTTTTATTTCTCTTCTACCAGATTTTTGAAATATGGTGAAAAATAGGCTCAAATGTAGGTCAATGCAATAAAACAAAGTTTTTTAACAGGTTTTGGTGAAAAGTTGCCTTTTTTTTTTCTTAATAGCAGAATATATTGAGTTGGTTTGGTAAAACAAAAGGAATCAAAATCACATCTTTGCCTTTTATGAAAACTGTATTTGAAATGGGTCACAGAACGGTAATATGCCATTCATATCATATAAACACATGAAGTAAGTGCTCATATTTGCCAATTACACTTGTGGACTAAACCCTCAATCTTATTTCATTTGTAATTTAGAACTCTAATAATTTTAGATATAATAAAACCAGCCACAGGCAATAGAAGAAAATAGAATTTCATAGGAAATCTAGTACCTTTTACATCCCTTAAAATGCCCTCAATAATGTATATCAAACTTAAAATACCTTGTCCAAAAGCTTCCAAACTTTACAAATTACAGTATACCCTAAGAAGAGATTGAGAGAAATGAGTGCCTTTACTCTGCAGATCATCCCCCAGTAAGGAATCTTTTTGGTGAAAATGCATGGAGGAACTATACTAAGATGAAAGCAGACAAGCTAAAACAAACAAACAAAACACAGCTTTTCCTTGCCTGAAGAAAATTCTGTCCTGATTCTAAATCTGGTAGTTGCTTTAACCCTGATGTGTGTGAGAACACGCCCTAAACAATACCTGAAAGATTTTTTTTTTATGACCATTAGATCAACAAGACAACTGTGTATTGTCTCTGGTGTTCCAGAAGACACCAGACAAACTATGCACCAAGGAAAAGATTATGTCTTCTGCTCCCACTTTTTATATGATCATTGGTAGCAAGCATCAGTTCAGTCGAGTACAATCTTCATTTACCTAGACACTGGAACATCTCCATTTAGGGTATATGTTCTTTCTAAGATCGTACTGCCTGAAGGAATTATAGAAAAATTTGTATTTGTGCCTTTGGCTGTACACCCCCACCCCGACAGGAAATGAAACTTCTCCAGGCAGGGAGAAGAGGAAAACAAAAAACCCAAACCCTAGAGGCCGCAGGTTGAAAACTCAACTGACTAGTCGAGGTGCATCAGGTACACTGAAGTGACCTTTTGGCCAATAGGGATTAAAATGACCACAGATCAGATTTGACAAGGGTATAAACAGGGTCCAGCCAGAGGACATTTTGAATCAGTCCTCCTCGGAGCAGCGGGTCTGCAGTCAGGGACTCTCCCCTTGGGTCGGGACGCTATCCCAGGTATCTCCTTGAGGTTGAGAGCCCTCATCTTTTAGGTGAGTGATACGCATTTTGAATCATCATTTTAAATCTTAAGAATTCTTAAGTCAGCTGTATAGTACTAATTCCCCTTACATCATTGAGCCTGTGGTTTACAAATGTTATCGGAGTTCTAACTAACTTTTTACTGAAGAATACATCTGTGTATTATCACCTGTTGGATTTGATTGTGCATGCCTCCGTAACAGTGCCCTGTTGTGTCCAGGTTAATTATTGGAGGGCTGGAAGGAAAAGGACAACCAGAATTATTATAACAGAAATCAAACTCAAAATTCACCAACATTTAATGAATTATCTCAGAGGAATTCCTCCTCCTTTACAAATTGATGCATAAAAGTTTGTCATTTTCAATATATTTTCAGTCCTGTAGCTCTCATCCATAGCCTACAGTCAGAAGAAATATCTTTCTTGAAGGATACAGTGAACATTCTTACAAGATATAGAAATGCTGAGATCACGTGCAGTGAAGTTCTAATATGTGAGCCCAGTGACGGCAACAAAACATGTTCACAGCTACTTGTAATTTAAATATGAACTTATCTCTTAAGCTCATCTGTTTAGGTTGAACAAAACTGAAGTGAAGGACTCCATGGAACAAAATAGAATTCTGACAACCAACTGGCAGAAAGATCATCATCCTGTTGTTCGACTCTTTGCATTAGCTCTCTACAGAAATCAGAATTATACCAATGGGTCTGTTAAATGTTTTTCTGGATCTTTAACTCAATTGGCCAATGAGCAACTACTTTCATTTATAAATCTCTCCACTGCTACATTCCAGGTCACATATTTTCTGGTGAAGTTTCCTAACAAGCAATGACTATTCTGGTAAATTTTCCTTTTTAAGTTTCTACAAAATGGAGTGAATATTTGGGCAGTAAAACCCACCCGGTTCATGAAAATGAGTAATTTTAAATATAGCAAATATATTGACTCACAATTTCGATAACACAGATTTTCTGCAGTGGGGTTTTCAAATAGTTGAGTATATATTTGTTTATTATTTCTGTAGCAATAGAAATTGTCAGATATTCCATGGAGGGTTCTAATAATAACGAGTGGAATTCTCAACTATATACCAAAACACTGTCTGCTGATAGTGATTGAAAAGATTGCAAAAGATGAGGAGAAACTCATGCCACTAAGAAATACCTCAACTGTTTGAAGACGCATTGCTGCCTTCGTGATTACATGCACAGAGAAAAGCATCAGGAGGAAAATGTAGACAGATAGCAAGACTTCACTTTGACCTAAATTTCTGCTTATACAATTGGGTAAGTTCAGGTACCTGCTCATGCACTTCTGAGTAAGAGCAACTCTCCCTACACAGGTTATCATTCGGTATTTCTGTATCTACTTTTGTAAGTGCAGGCATTCTTATTCATAAAATGTAACTGCATAGACAGCCCAAGCAAAATTTTTGTCCCCCAAAATCAGCACAGTAATCCAGGCACTGTGGGTCTCCACAAATTCCTTATACAAGAGTGAAGCCACGAGAATTCAAGTCAGATCATTTTGTAATGGTTTTCAACACACATCTCTTGGTAATAGGTCTTTACTAGCATTTAATAAGATGACTTATTAATAGTTGCGTTTTTAAGAGCAGTGGAACTTAATCAAGGTTTGTCCTCTGTCTGAAACACAACTGCATTTGTGTTCTATTGCAAGAGAAATTAATGTGCTTTTTATCACCTGATCGTATTCAGGTCAAATCATGGTACCAGTGTGCTCATACATGTGCTTTTTCATCACTGTGCCTGGCCACCTTGTGTGCTTGTATAGACAGCAAAGGGGAACCCACAGTTCCTGGATTCCGAACATACTGAAACAACATAACACTTGTAAATTTACCCTTGCTGCTTGCAGATTAGGCAAGCATAGTGGGAAAAGTATGAATATGTATGTCACACGGATACTGCTTTTAACCTGTAATCCACTGGCATGCATATATTTGACCTACCAGTTTGATGCAGTTACCTTCCTATTCAAAGAGTTCATGAAGATTACATACCCTATAAATCCAATTAAAGTTTTATTAATTAGTGGTTGTTACACTACATCTCCTCTTTCCAATTCAACTAGTGTTCATTGTGATATTTTGCCTGAGAGAAACAGTACAATAAATGAAATCTTATTTTATGCATATACACATATGGAACTCCTACTACACCCGAGATAGGAACACTATATTGCTGACAGGTTTTTTTTCCCTTTTTTACAAGAAATGGTCCTGCATGTAGATGACTAAGAATGCAGGGGCAAAAATATCCATTTCTTTTGTTGCATTCACCTGCTTTACCAGTGGGATCAGAAATTACATAAACGACCAACCTTTATCTGGATGTTCCAGAATACTTTCACATGACAGTGTTTAATGATAAGGACAAAGAACAAAGCATTTGTTACTCCTCTTGTTTCTTGACACTTAGAGGACACGAGGTAGGCAGAAAGTTATAGACTTTAGGAAGGAAATAATTTAACTTCAGCTGCTTTGAAGGAATACTTAAAAATATTTTGTATTTGCATAATAAACTGTGTTATTCAAAGTTGATCTTCAAACTTCAGCAGCTGATGTATATGCCCCCAGTAATATTTGCGATGAAATTAGCTTATATTCTAAGTAAAGGTATTGAGAAAGTAACATGCCTGGAAGCATCAAAACCAGAACAATTAAATTGGGTTTCACTGGATACCTAAATAGGGTGTTATTTTTTTACTATACATTGTGACTTAGATCCAATGCCAGAGCCCTCTTCTGTTTGTCACTGGCATCATTTCCATTCATAGGTTCATTACTCCATTTTTAGTGGAGCAAGTGTCAAACCCCCAACAGAAATGTTATTGATAGGGAATGCAGAATAATTAGTGATACTCAATATTTTTAACATTTTTCCAGTCTCATGTGCATCCCAACAGAAATGGAAAGGTAAAGGAAAGCACAAGGAATATAAGGAAGAAGTTGACTCTTATTGTCATGGCAGCCAATTCTGTTTTCTTTGATATCGGATTGGATTTTGGGAGGTAAAACAGGATATCAGTCTGGGCAACCTTTAAGCTTTAATCTCACACGGTTTTGTTCTGTTCTAGTTATACAGTTGGAAAACTTCTGTATATTATTAGCAAAACCAGATAAAAAAAATAAATGCCAAACTTCCCCAGCCACTATGAGAATACATGCACAGAAGAAACACAGTTGTATTTTAGATAAAGAAACCATACTGTCTGGTCATCTTTTATAGTCTTGTTACCTGTAATTCATCTGCAACTTCAAGCCTTTTTAGAGCTTCCATGTGTTCGCAAACAGGGGTATGTTCAAATGAACACATAGGAGGTAAAGAAATAAATGAAAATTTTATTTAAAGTGGAGGTTTTTTTCCTGAATAAAATAGTTTTGAAAATCTACTTTAATTTTACCCTGAAAATCTGAGAGTATCTGGAGCTAAATATGATTTTCAGCTGAAACCTGGAATTTTCATTAAGAGCAATTAAAATAACAACATTGACTACATTACCTAACCAGTGTCCTTTTGATAAAGTGCATATATGTATATGCATATATGTAGACCATATATGTATTATTTAAATAAAATGCTGTTCAAATTCAAAATCAACATAAACTATATTAGTTCCCCACCATCATAACTAATACTGCATCTGGCATTTCAGACACATTAAGTTCATTTGAAATTGCATTCATTGATACTCTCCATTACTTGAAAGTCTTAACATTATCTGAATTTTTCCATCTTGTTATTCTGAACTATGTCTGATAAAAGTGACATAGGATCGTAAGGAAAAAAAAATGTTTATTGCCACAGCACCATTTTTTCAGCTGGTGTGAAAATACATTGAATGGCAACGCCAAGAGGGAATTGTATGCCTAGAAACAAAGACATTCGTTAAAGGATTCAGAATGCTAGCCAACTCATTTTTAACTGCTTCATGCTTAAGGTAATGATATTTAGTAAGATTAATATTCGCATTTTACGGCCAGCTCTATGGCAAGATTGACTTAGTTCTGTTGTTTGAAAACAATTCAAATAAGGTGGGTAAACGAGAAATACTATTGAGTACTAAGGAGTCAGATTCTGCTGTGTTTATACATTTCAAGTAATACTTCATACATTCTTTCAATGACTCCTGTGACTGCCTTTGTAGATGAAAGCAACAAAAGCAGCAGAAATAGGCCATAATATATTGTCACATTCTACTCTACTTTCAATAATATAGAGTAATTCAACAGATTTACAACAGCATTACTGAGAATAGAATTATTTGGGCTATTTGCCATCTGTATTTCGAGCTTAAATACTAAAGGTTAGTCATTAAGAAGTACCTGAAACAAACATGCTTTGCTACTGGGGTGAACAGCTTCAATGAAGAACAGCTGGCTGATTTTCATTCAGCATAACGATATTGTTTTTCTATATTTGTGGATCGTATCTGTGATTACTATACAAGAAAGTGTCAACCTTATTTTTAAATAGAATTATATCAGTCTATAATTATACAATTATATCTATTTTATATTATTTATAATACATTGCTACATATTTGTTTATACATCACATTTAATTATAGTGCTTTTATCCAAAAAATGACACTTTTACCTCAGTTGTATACCCATTAGAATTCACACCGTGATCTCATTGAGGGATTTTATTTCCTACAGGATAATTCACAGACACATGCATGCACTGGCAATAAAAATGTTCCATTGATCTTTCATAGTTGTGGAAGGAGCTGTATATAGCTCATGCTATTGTGGGCATACGTTGTGCCTCCAGGAGGATCTGATTAGATGAGATACTTGGAACAATTCCATGAAACAACAAATTGAGATAATGAGTGCACTGAATAACTAAATCCTTGCAGACATTTATAGATATGCTTAACTTCATGCACACCACTAATACCATTTAAATCAGAGCATGCCTTTGCGTAGACAATGCAGAGTTAGATGCTAAACTAGATATTAATATTGCATATCAGCAGAGTATCTGTGCACTCTAGAGTCCTTACAAGTTTTGTCTATTTACCAGCCCTCTGAGATGGAAAGTAATGCATTCATTTTAAACAGAATACACTATGTAGAAGTCTGGGGGTGAACCAGAAAATGAACTCAAATCTCAAAAGTCCCATTAAAATACTCTACATTCTAGATTATCCATGTTAAATTAGAGTTCACAAAATATTCCCAAATCATACACAAAGGGACAGTGTGTTGTAGTTTTGTCAAATTTTGATAAAACATTGCTAATGATTTGCTCTTTTTTTGCTACTGTCCTGGTTTCAGCTGGGATAGAGTTAATTTTCTTCCTCGTAGCTGATATACTGTTGTTTTGGATTTAGGATGAGAATGAAGTTGGTAACACACTGATGTTTTAGTTGTTGCTGAGCAGTGCTTACACTAACTCACGGACTTTTCAGTTTCTCATGCTGCCCTGCCAGCCCTGGGGCTGGGGGTGCACAAGAAGCTGGGAGGGGACACAGCCAGGACAGCTGACCCAAACCGGCCAAAGGGATATTCCACAACATACAACATCATGCTTAGCATATAAACTGCGGGGAAAGCTGGCTGGGGGGCTGCTGCTCAGGAACAGGCTGGGCATTGGTCGACTGGTGGTGAGCAATTGTTTTTCATTTGCATCACTTTTTTTTCTTGGGTTTTATTTCTCTTTTTGTTATTTTCCTTTTCATTACATCATCATCATAGTAGTATTATTATTATTACTTTCACTTATTAAAATATTCTTAACTCATGAGTTTTCTTACTTTTACCCTTCTGATTCTCTCCCCCATCCCACTGGGGCGGGGAGTGAGCAAGCAGCTGGCTGTGTGGTGCTTAGCTGCCAGCTGGGGTTAAATCACGACAGCTACCTTGAAATGATCCCAGGAAGTATCCAGTATAAATTCATACCTTGAATCTTTCAGTAAGTACTCTGCCATCTGCTTACAAACAATCCACAAGAAGCTGCTACTCATCTCCTCTCTCAGATGGGGAATATCTGAAATAGGACAAATGAATGAGACATATAGAGAGGAGAACATTGCCGTAGATATTCCCCAAGTGAAGGCAATCTGATTTTTTCCAGAAATTATTAACTACAGTTGCAGATGAATGACCTTTTGCAAGTAAAGTTCTGTGTCAATAATGTCTAAGTCAATTCAATGTCTTAACTAAACCTCTATGTCAATATCTTCTATGTCAACATAGAAGCTTTTCTGGAAGCAAATTAAAATAAAACCTATCATTGTTAATATAAAACATTATATTTTTAAAAGACAAGTTTCAGAGGAGACATAAATAATTATGTCTTTATTATATCAATGGAAACTTAACAACTGTGATTTAGAAAGAAGTTTCTGCTGAAAGCATTTTTTTTCACTCTGGTCTGCGAAAAAGTGTGCCCATGAATTATTTGCCATGATGTCAGAGAACACTGATGAAAATGATCAAAGGAGGTATATAATAAAAGAGTACAGGATAAATGGTGTAGAGAAAGCAAAATTAGGGTCTTGGGTTTTTTTTTAATGACACAGTGAAAAGGAAGCATTCAATAAAAAGGAAAGGTGGAAAAATTGAAAATAACTGGTTTTGTTTTAATTGTTGCAAAGGTTACGAATTTAATAAACATCAACATGAACATGTACAGTTATGTAAATATCCATGAACATGATAACAAAATTACAGGAAGTCATTAAGCTTCACATTTTAAGGTTCAGTTTCTAAGTCAATCTAATCTATTGAAGATCCAATGTGACCTAATATGGGTCACATTATACCCCATCTGTCTGCAGAAGCAATCTTACAGCTTTCTTTGAAGCATCTAGTCCTATCCACTACCAAGAACCAAGAAACTGTTGGGAAATCTTTTATTGATATGTTATATAATATAGTTTATAGAATTTTAGAGTATTTTCAGCATTTTAGGAACACCACAGGACAGATTTAAAAGTTTAACTAGATGGATCTGTGGTTTTGCACATTACTAAATAAGATTTTTAAATATTCTGTTATCTTACTTGAAATATGCAGGTTGAAGTTGAAAAAAATAACTGGAGTATATACCAAATACGCTTAAACAGAAGAGTGTAGTTCTTGTAGAAAAAATACTTTCCCCATAAGGAAATGTCATTATCATCCACAGTGACATGGAATTAGAAGTAGCTCTCTGGTTTTGTGATGTGTTGCTATTTCTTCAGCAGTATGTATAAGACCACACATAAATAAATTTATATCATTAGATCTTTCTCTTTAGATTTCATACTAGAAAAACATTTGAGATATAATACTACATTTCAAAAATTATTTCTCTCTCTTTTGATTTGGTGTTCCAAAAGTCTTTTTCAAAGCTCTAAATTCATTCTTAAGATGGGCGAAAATGAGTCATCTCAGCCACTAATCAACTGAACTGGAAGAAAACCAAGTGACAGTTGCCTTGGGTTAACCTGCAGAACTGATGTACATTCAACAATAGCAGAAGAGTCATCTGAAATGTTTACCTCAAAAGCTTTGTAAACCTTTCCAGCATTCTTGGAAATAGTGATAAGGACTGTGGTTTGTTATTAATGTTTTCCTGATTTATTCCAGTAAGCAACAGGAGATCTTTGAATACACAGCCTCACTAAAGACTGATTTTTTAAATAATGGTATTTAATGCAGTTGATGATTTTCATTAACTGCACTATCACAAATATCTTAAGTTTGCAATGATAAACACAATGATGAAATATCCAATAAACTAGCATCTGCAAAGAATCCATTACTAAGAAAAATGATGCAGGCTTTAGTTAAGAGGGTATATTTATTTTAATCAGTATCTGACAGAGACTTGTAGCTTTGTCAAAGTATTACAGTTTCTTCAGGCTTTGTCTGCAACAGAAATCTAATGCAATACAGGAAAAACACAAGGGCAATTCAGCTACTGAATCAGAGCTCAGTTTCAGTGCCATTGCAAGAAACTACCAAATCATTTTGCAGATGTCACCCTCACTACACTAAGTACGTTGAACTCGGTAGTAGACTGCAAATTGCTGATGGTCTTGCAGAAAACATGTCATATCACAGCTGCTTAGTTCAGAGAGGCACTGTGAACCTCTGTGTCTTTCCCAAAAGATATTAGCTCAAATAAGGCACGTCATTAAGTAGAACAGGTAAACTCAGGCGTTGCTGTTATCACCACATTCAGGATTTTGATGCAAGTAACACAACTGGTTTACTCAAGCTCCAGAGCCACTTCCTAACAGAACAGCAAGGTAACTTTGCCCAGAGACATTCACTACAAGGTCCTGCTTTAGTAAACTGATATGGAGTTGTGGTAAGGTTAGCAGCTAACATCTGGAAGAGCACTGGTGAAAGCAGTATCTGAAACTGGGATTGTCTTCACTGTGAGAAAGAAGAGATTTAGGGGAACAGCAGGCAATTAAGCTACTACGGTAGTCTCTTTCCTACTGTACTACCCTCACCTTCCTCAGCGTGTAATTCAAATTCAATGATAGCACAAATTACACCACTTTGTCAGCTACACAGACTTTCATGTGTAGACATAACTTGTATCACAAATTACATCATCACTAAATGAAATTATATACAATAGTAGGAAATCCAGAGGGATGCACAGGTTAAAAGAATCAGCACAACATACCTGTTTGTCTGTTATTTGCATTTGGGATAGGGTCTCAGTGGCCTGCCCTTCACCTAATTCTGGTGGTCACTGTTTCTTATTGGTTAAGGGTATCCAAAAGTCTAGTACAATTCATAGCCACAGGAGCCTATATGAAATTTCAGTCATTTCAAAATGGCACAAATTATATGAGTACTAAGGCAGTGGACAGGTAGTGCCAGAGGAATTACACATTGTTTATATCACGGCATTCATCATAGAACTTGAAATGTATCAGCCTTCATTCTGCCTTTTCACTCCAAGCCACAAAACCCCAAATTTTGCAGGTGACATGAGGAATTTGTCTAATAAACTTTATAGGTTACAAAATAATACCTTCATTCAACAGGACTTTTTTCTTGAAGAGATTTACATTACATGAGTGAGGGTGTCAAAACAGTGTCTGTAACCAACACTTGGGTTTATGTTTGTTTTAATCTCTTACACATGAGATGATGGCAAAGTTGAGGACAACAATTACAGCTGAACAAATATAATAAATGCAATACAGGAAACATTTCCTTTTCAATTACAAATTTTCATCCTAATATTCTGACACTTAAGTCATACAAATTAAAGGCCAGTGGCTATGAACGAGGCTATGCAATCCCTGGAGGACTACATGCCCACACATTCTATTCCAACAGAGATACACAAATTAATCTTTTGTATCATCTGACTAGTCTTTTGGTACTATATATCAGTCACTCTTTACTCTTACAAAAGTTTTTTCTGGGAACTTCATCACCACTAAATGGCATTTCTTAACTTACAGAGTATTGAAATAGTCCGTCACATTGCCACTGATACAAAACTACTTGAATTTCCTTAATTCTCTGTGATGTTTTTGTGGAATAAGGATTTAATCAAAATAAAAAAGAATGCTAATTTCAAAAGGATGTGTAACTGCTTTAATACTAGTGATAGAAATACATAATTCAGAATTTTACACAAGAATGGATCCTGTGACTTCTTGCAAATTTTCCATTACTTGGCATCTGGAAATTTTTATAAAATGATGCTAAATACAATTTTTTTTTTTTTTTTTAATGCTGACTGTTTGTTTTGTTTTGTTTTTTTTCTTCCAAACTAGTAGTAGTAGAAGTCTGACTCTATTCTGGTGACACTACCACTTCAATCAAGATTGGAAGTTGTGCCTCTTTAAGTTTTGTTTCTTATTTGCTCTTCACAAGACTGTAGATGTTTTCCAATAATATAAAATAATTTCCAGCACCAAAGTTCCCAAAGTAATCATCTTATAAGTAGTATCATTGCTTCTAGCCTGATACATTTTCTGCTTCTGTTCTCTTCCTCTTTTCTCAGATTGTTACAAGGCCCAAAAACCACTTCAGATTTTTTTCTTTTTATTGTGTGTTTTTCTTTCAAGAGAAACAAGCAGTCTGGAGTACAGCTGGGTTGTCTAAAAATAATCAGGAAACTTGAAAGATGTCAAAATTGATTGAAAGGGAATATATGTTTTTAATTCTGAAGAGCTTTTGTAATAGGTTTGGTTAGATTTTTTGTTTAAAAATTAATTAAGAAACATAGGAAACATACTGAAAATTAATTTCAAAAAAACCTTTTCTTCTTTTTTTTCTGACCAGTATTGATAAGTAGTTCTGTTCAAGCAAGAATTCTCTATGACAGGTGATGAAAGAGAGAGATGTAAAGACAAGCATTTGAATGTACTTACACTAATTTCCCTTTAAACTTTGAACTAGAGATGGATAAAACTAAGTCTAAATCTGAATCCCAAATTGAACTTTAAAGAAGAAGGTATTTGTAATTTGGTCCCAAATCCTGAAATATTTTCTCATCACCAATTTAATCTCACAACTTGATAGACTGCCCTGTTCTGTACACAGCTAATGAACTTTCACTGCTGGAGGTGGCTGGAAATTTGCCAGCAACCTAATAAATAGGCTTGTCAGGAAAAGGTAAAAGGAGACAGAGCTGTGGTTGTGGTACATAGACTACAGTGTATTCAAAAAGCGATAATAGTAAAAGGCACATCTGTGGGGAAAGAAAAGGCCCGCGTCTCTCCTTTTGGGGTTATCTTCAACTGTTAGCAACCTCCTCTGTTTCACTATTACAACTAAATTTTCATGCTCTAATTGTTAATTATATTCACGACATTGTTCAAATATCTTCAGATTGTTTCTCTGAAAAAAAAAAAGCTTGTCTGGATTTTTACTTTAAAATCAATATTATATTCCTTTTACATCTATTTCACCAGTGTAAAAGGCACTTAATGTTTGTGAAATTACTAATTTGTTTCAACTGCTATATGTTTCTTTTATTGTCCTTTGAGATCTAAATCATGTAATTCCTTAGGGACAGATACTACTCTTGTTTACCAGAGAATTTCCACTGACATCAGTGAGAGATTGACCTGCAGATTTATGGCAGAATAAGACTCTTAGCAAGAAGATTGTGCATTTGGGACTAGGTTGGTCTTAGATTTAGTATTGCTGGGCTGTGAAAGCAGCTTCTTATTAATCACTAATGTCAGCCTATTGAAGCTTTTAAGATTTGACTTCTCTGGTAGTTTGGACTTCCCAAAAGAAACAGAGAGAAAACCCTATGAAACTCCCCCTTGGTTGCCCACTTATAGTTCAATTGAATTTCAGGCTTCATTGTGAGAATTTCATTCTTAAAAGCTGAATAATTTCTTTGACATTTTAGTATGTTGGGAAGAAACAGAAAAAGAAATGTTGATTCTTTCCTCAGTCCACAGATCTTAGGGCTAATTTCCTCCAGATAGTGATCATGTGGAAGTAAAGCAACATTCTCCTTATTTTCAGTTTTGTACATAGCTTACAATGCTTCTGATTCTCTGAACAGAATGAACATTCGAGTCGATAAATTACTGTGTATGCATGTTCAAAGCATGTCTCTTGAGGTCTGGAACTGAATATTTTTGGTTTTAGTTGTAGGGAAGACAAAGTATTTCCCTCAGATGCAGGGCTGTCTCTCTTGTCTCCACATACAACATAGTTAGTGAAATTAGTTTGCTAGTTAGACAATAGTTAGTGAAAAAAAGTAAAATAAAATTAAAAAAAAATTATAAAATATTTTGCAGTTGAAGAGCTGAAATTTAACACATTATGATTACAGCTTGAGTAGAAAATACATAGCTGAAGATGAAAATAAAAAGCAAAGATTAGCACTCAGCAATCACCTGTTGGGTTATTGGTATCACAACATCTCTCATTACCAGTCCCACCAGTTCCACCTGCTGTCAGATCTCAGTTCTAGTGTCACGAATTTTAAGCTCCCTGTTGCTGCCAGGAGGTAACATTCATAGAACGGTAGATCATTTTTTAACAAAAGTTTCCCTGATTGAATCTTATGTTTACTATATTCCTAAAAAGCTACAGAAGTAACTGTTTTCCCTCTTTTGTCCAATTCTTAATGGGAAAAGAGGTTTTGCCAGATCAGTCCTTACTTTTATGCAAACACACAAACGAAGAGGCACATAGTAAGTGAAAAAGACAACTCATCACTTTATCAGTCACAATTTGAGTTCCTGATTCTCCAAGACTGCACTGTAAACCTATAGATTAAAAAACAGGAAGAAAATTAGAATGGAAGAGAAAAGGGCTAAGAGCTCACCATTCCCTCTCATATTATATTCCTCCATGGTAGTCAAGCAGAACAGAAAGGAGGAAGAAAGAATTACTCTGTGAGTTTCTCCTGCTGTGCCTGTCTTCCAGCATCCTTGAGAAATGATCCCAAGTCCATAACAGAGGGATTTAACAGCAATGAATAGTACTGATTCATCCTAGCAACCTTAATTCATAAAAAAAAATCACAATACATATATTATATTAATATCTTGAACATGTGTGAGTATAGTTCTCTCTATATATATATGTGGACATGCAGGCACACACACACACAGATACATGGACACACTTAAGCACACAAGTTTAAGAGATTTAAGAGTTTGATTTGGCTGTTTATTTTTTCTGACCAGCAATAAAGCTGTGCCATTGGGTCCCAAATCCATCATTACATTTAAGTACCAGTCTAACCTCCTCAACATGTTCTTATGTTTCAAATGTTTTCAAAAATTATGATTGTGTTAAACAGCCAATGCGTTGTCCTGGCTTCTTATGTTTTCCTCCATTTCCAGCTGAGAAACTAAAAAATAAAATTAAGGATAATGTAATTCCGAGTCAGACCTGTCCTTTAATTTGTCAACCTAGTGAAGATTTCAGGGACATTCTCAAATAATTTGGTTCTCTGATGATTTGCTGAACTCTAGGTTTCTTGGTCAAATACTGTTACAATAGGTACATGCTCAAAACCACCAACTGACACCAATTAGTATAGTTACACATGTCCAAATTATTTAATTGTTACAGATTTGTGAAAAATTCCTTGGTAAATACTACAAACACAGTATTGTGCATTATTCACTGCTTTTGACTGCAGAAATCAGAAACTATTGTTTAGGGTATGATTAAATTATTTAGCCGGATGGCTTTTTCGAATATGACTTTTTAGCTTTAAATCAATCCTAATCTTAGAGTTTTTCAATAATCTTGCTATAAGCATTAGGAACCTTTCTATTGCTTACCAGTCTTTTTAAGAACCAGATGGATTAATTGAAAATGTACTCCCCTTTCAAAAAGCTGATGAGTTACTTCTACCAGTCAACAACAATCTCCCCATATTTTTGTGCTTAACTGCACTACACAGAATCTCTAACCAAGCCAGAATATGTGGACCTTTCACCATTCCTTTTATTATATGATCCAAATATCACTCTGATCTATTTTAAACTTGTGGCACATTAAATATTTGTGACTATTTTAGACAGTAAGTAGGGCAAGTTATTTTCTGAAGAAATAGTATTTACTGTGCATGTGGGTGGGTTTTTTTATTCCTTGATGTATTCCACAGTTCAGAGATGGGTTTTCCAGCCCTGTGGAATATGGCATAGGGATTTACATCTCTTCAGAAGTGACAGCAACTGTCAAGAACAGTGATCCCTAGTTGACAGTGACAGCTGACAAAGGTCATTCAAGAGTTAAAGATGAATAAAAGGTTCTAAAAGATGAACATGGAAACAACTTTAAACGAGAAGCACATTTGAAGATATGACATCCCATTTAGCAAAAATTATCCTTAAAATTGCAGTCTGATGGGTAATTCCCAAAGCAATTTCCTAAAAGAAAAATGATTACAGAAAATATAAGAGAGGAACAGAAGTAATCTGGTATCTAAAGCTAAGGGAAAGATGTTTTCATACATGCTGCAATTTGAAATTAGTCAATCTGGATGGATTGTTACCAGCACAAACTAAAACAAAAAAAAACCCCACCCAAAACATTACCAACATAGGACCAGTTATTTCAGTTATTTTTCTCTAGTATTTCTGCATATTCACCAGAATGACTGCCAAGCATAATTTCCCTGAGGGACTCAGTTATGCTTGACAAATCAGAAAAGATATGATTTTGTATATATACACTTGAAGCACCAACTCACACTCATATTTACATTTACATTCTTGTTTTCTGGATTCTAAGTTTGTATTACCTATTCCAAATGTGGAATAATATTAATCTTTGTAGTACCTGAAAAAAACCCCTATAATCAACACTTTTCTTATCCCTAACAATGATAGAAGAGACTTATATAAAGTGAATTGGAACAGAGACCCTTTTAAAGCAAAACATGTTATGACTAAACAGATAAATGTAAAGAGTATCAGAGAAATTAATTTCCTTCAGTGTTCTGTTTTAGTCTACTACTCTACTAGTTGAATGACAAAATGAACATCACAGCTGCACCTCAAGGAAATGTCTACATAGGTTTACATGGATAATGCAAGACACCTAGCAGAGTATTCTTAAACAGCCAATGCGCTCTCCTGATTCTACTGAAATATTATCCCAAAGATAAGAAAATACTTATTTTAATGAAAGAAGCAAGTAACACAGGCTTCTTACACTGAAAATACTCTTAATAGTCTACCTTTTCACAAATCACCTAAAGATTGCTTAAAATGAATTTATAAGGCACAGTTACATTTGAATTGTAGTTGACTGCAGATCAGACAATGGTTGATTCAAAAGACTAACCTATTTCCTATGATGTACTGTAATATAGTATGCTGTAAGTACCTCAGCTAATGCTATAGCTCAAAAGTAAAATCACAGTAAAATATATGGACATTGTCAGATTTCAGACCTTCTCGGTAGGGATAGATACATTTTGACTAACATCAACTTACCTCTTATTCTTTCCCAAATAAAGAGACTGAACAAAGTTCAATCTACTATTACAAGCTATATTTTCCAGAGCTTTCAGGTTTTTTCATAGCCCTTTCCTGAATCCCTTTTAATATTTTGCTCTCACTTTTGATGTTTGGAACTAGAAATGGAATTTCAATAACATTCTTGTCATTGCAGTGATAATACAGGTGAAGTATTGCCTCCCCACTTCTAAAGGATGTTCCTCTAATCATTTAAGGATTACACCTGTTTTCAGTATAAATATGGAAAACATGTTCTGATAGCTCCTGACAGTTTCATTCTGACTTTTATTTCCATGAATGCAGGGTAATCCAAAACCAAATTATGCATCACAAAAAATGCATTACAAAATCTTTTTCTTGGTGTTACAGATGCCTATACAAGGCATTGGATTCTAATGCATTCACCATCTGAATGGGTTTTCCTAGTGCATACTAACAAAATAAATAATCCTCTGCTGCTTATGGCTCATGAAAAAAAGGAAAATGAAACAGATTCAAGGCCATAAAGCCTGTTCCCAGAAAGGACCAATGCCAGTCATATATCCTGACTGGTCTCTCCATTTCCACAATTAATAAACCAAAGAATTCTGAAAGAACCAATTTGGACTCGAGAATTTCAAGTTACAAGTCCACTGTCTTTGTGATAAGTTCAGTCATCAGTCACACTTCATCAATCTCACTGCCTAAAATCATATCCTGGACCAAGGCTTGATCTACCTGACTTCAACTGTCACCATATGATTCTCATCCACTCCTTACAAAAACTTCCTTAAAAAATTCCTTAAAGTTTCCCCTTTCCATCATGATTATTCCTGTACCATAACTGAAGCATATGGAAACTTTCTAGAGAAGCAAAGTTTCTCTAGAAAATACCTACAGTTTTTTCTGAGTTCTTGAGTTTGATGAGTTCCCACAGAATTAAAGGCAAAATGCCTACAAACCAAGCATGGATTCTTTCAAAGTGCATGAGGGTCCAGATCCGTTCAGAAAACCTATGCAGCATCAATCCATCTCAAGTTGGTTTCAGGAAACAACTGCAAGAGCCCTTGCTACAAAGCTAAGGTTCAGGTTTACCAAATTATAGGGCAAATTCATTTGGTGAATCTCCACATAAATTCTTGGCTTGCAGGCTTCCCAAACCAGGGAAAACCTCAAGATGCTTTAAGCAGAAGGACCATGGGGACCCATTCACAGTTTGTCATAGTGATTAAGAAGCAGATGACAATGATATTGGCTTTCTACCTGTTTACTATAAAACCAGAAAGTCAAAATCCTTGGATTCTCAGTATCAATTACAATCCCAGCTTTGTGATTTCAGGCTGCCAACAGCAACAATAATACTAATGGCTTCAATTTATTTTCTTTGTTCCAGAGGCCTTGGGAGAATATTTATTTAAGAAATAGCATATATTTGGTTTCCATAACAACATTTTCTGCATAGTAATAAATATGAAAACATACAAATTAACCCTGCAAGTCCTAGTGTTCTCAACCAGCCAGCTCTGTCCTCAGACAGCTTTTTTAATTAGCATTTAAAGAATAAGCTGATTTTTTCCTGTCATGCATTAGGGTATTTTTTTTTTTTTTTAATCCTTAGATTGTGGCTTTTCTGAATTTATTGCATTTTTTTCTCATAGAGATCAGACATATCAGGTCAATACATCTCCCTTATCTGCATCATGCTGGGCATTTCAAAATATCTTATTATACGTAAAGAGCAATACCATTCCTTACATTTCTTCTCTTCCTTAATATACCACCTTAAGGACCATAGATTTCATTCCAGTGATACATTTAAGAAGATTTAGCACAACAGTCAGGATGTCTAATGGTTTTGATTAGATTCTAGGTTCATTTTTAGAAATATTAAATGTACCACATTTACTGCAAGTACCAGAATTCCTGGTTCAGATACTTCTTACTAAAATAAAACTGGGTTAACAGAAGGTAGCATGCAGCTGGTGTCAGAAGAATGACGTGTTCAGGAAAAAAAAGTAATGACTTTTCCTAGTCTAGGCCTTTTTTAAAGAGAGACAAACTCTTTCTTCTAGGAAGTGCATTAACCATGTCACGTATACAACATCTAAGACTTGGAGTGTGCCGTTAGAAATGTTCCATATACGGTCATGGCAAGGACACTGGTTTAAATTCGGACTTTCAAAAATCTGATCCAAATTCCCGTATATTACGTAACCACAATGGGCTCCATCCAACAGAGTCCTGCAATAGGGTCCTATCTCTTTTTACCTATTGACTTCCAGACCTATTCCAGTGGGGGAAAGATGGAGGGTGAATCCCAGCTGTGAAACGCATCATTAGTGCTGTGTTATACTGACTTTTGTTAACCAGAAAGTAAGCAAAGAAATGAAAGAACCTGCTTTATCTTCAGGTTTCTAGTCAGGAAAAAAATTAGTCATAGAAACTGATAATAGAGCAGCAGCTCCTTGGTTTATTTTCTTAGAAATACCACATGGCGATGATTTTACAAGTAGCTGTTGCAGATGTTTACCTTGTTGTGAACTAGTGCCCTATTTAGTACCTGCCACATGGAAGCTTATTTCTGCACTTAAAAACTTTTCCATGTGTTTCCCAGTGAAGCTTTTACAGAATATTTTCAGCTACATGAATAAGGCCTCCCACAAGTAAAACACTCTGACATCCTGCCACCTCATGGATTCTATTCTCATTTGTGAAAGTGCAGCCTCCTAAAAACAGTTTGCATGTGGAAATGAGGAATAAGAAAATTAAATTCATGGCCATTGCAACCAAAACCTTCAAAATGCATCCAGAAAAGAAGTAATGTAAGAAAAACCTATGTCAAAGCATTGCTAGCATCCACTTATGAAGGGGTCAAATACACTAAGTGTACCTTAAAGAAAGAGAATCCAAGCACTTACATTCTCAAATAAAAATGAGATGCACATTCTGTATTCCTCTTTTACTGACTGTCCCTTCCTAGAATAAACATTTACTTTGTCAGCCAAGAATGACATTAAATTGCATAAGAAGAATTGCATCTTCCCTAGTAAACGGCTTCTAAAGAAACCGTAAAACAGAGAAGCTTCAAATCTGTTGATTATGCTGTATTAAACTAGTTAACAACCCAATCCATTGAAGAAAACCACTCAACCACTGCTTGCAACTTGTCATGTTTTCTAGAATTCTGAGCAGAAAATATTCTCTTTGTTTATACATCCATTATCTTTCCATCAGCTTTCCTGGAGTCTTCCCTGGCATTTAATTTTCCTGCTGGTTTAGTATCTATTTTAATCATATTTAATATTTATAATTGGAGTTGAGATACACTAGCTGAGACAGGCATCAAAACTTTATTAAGTACAAGTTGTTTACATACATCTTTTCTATATATACTGTTTCAATGAAAAAAAAATAGTTAACTGCTCATGCTGTAAAACAGAAGGGGGGAAATACAAAGCAGTGACCTAAAGTGACCAGTGAATGCCATTATCATCATAGGGCAGTGTAGCAATCATACCAAAATTTAAAAAAAAAAAATCAAGAAGAAAAAGTAGTGCTTTTGTATTTTAGAAAGCATAAGAGCATGCGTGCAGCCCCTGCTGTCCATAGCACAGCTGCCACATACAGCCCTTTTCTCTCATATTGCTGACAGGAATAGTCCAGCTCCTTTTGTGTAACAAAAATTTAAGGGAGTATGTTAAACATATACAATATATATTTTTGTAACCTCTACTCATGCACACATACCTACCTGTGTGCAAAATGGAAGTAACCAAATATATTTCTTGAAGAGGTAGGTTTCTCTGGGGAGACAGAACATTCTACAGATACAGTCCATTTTCCACAAACCAGGTTAAAAGCTGTATCATTACACGCCTTAGTCACCTGGAAGGATGGAAGTTAGCTGAGGCAGGGGAGAACAACCTCAGAGTAAAACCTGTTTACTGTGGTACAACTGTTAAGACTAAGTACTAGTTTTCAAAAGTTAACTTTGAATAAGTAGATGCAATATCATTTGCAAATATTTGAAATTATCTGTAGAAATCATCCCCTACACTGTAAGTTTATGAGGACTGTTTTCAATCAAAATCACTGTATGATTTTCTGTAATGCTAAAAATAAAGGAGACTTTGTAGAGTACAGCTTTCCTCTATGCTTCCTCCTATTTAAAACCAGCTACTAACCAGGGAGATGTAACCCTAGGAACTACTAGTACTCTGAGAGCAAAGACAAATCCATTCTTCAACGCTTCTGCAAACAAACTGTAATAAACCCTTCATGTCATAATCCATTATGCATAATTGGCTTTGCGCATGTAGATAGATGAAGCGTTTCCTGATACTTGTGCTATTCTGTATTCAGACCAAACGTTCGTTATACCATTCAAATCACAAATGTGTATAGCAAACCAGCTGATTTTGCTGGGAAACCAGTGCTGCAAATAGTCTTTATCATCATGATCTGGACAAAAAACACGAAGGAATTTTCAATATTTCCAAGTATATTAAGGGTCACAATATTTTAATGGGAAGCAATAAATTTTTCCTACTACCTACTTTTACTTCAAAACAAGTTGTGCCATACCTGAAGAGCAAAGAGAGCAGATGGTGAAAAATGCACCCTTTCAACCTTTGCACAGCAGCCCAAAGTCTCAATTCAAACCCTCCAGAGAAGGCAAGGCACTTCAGCAGCTGCTAGTGAGCACAAGAGCTTTTTTACACAGGTTGAAGTAATCTGAGGATCCTTTCCTAAGCTGTGTGAGCAGAGCTCTTCCAGCAATGCTACTAACACAAAAGGCTTCTGATATACCTCCAGCCCAACCAGGCTGACAGATGTTTGATGTGTTTTACTCCTGGGTTAAGAGTTCTTCATCCTTTACATTCTGTTGCTAATACTGCTTAGCTGAGGTTAAATAAAAAATCATTACAGTACCTATAGATAATGTTTTGTGCACTATGGAACAGAAAATTCTTATTTTAGAAGAATTAATACACATTTAAATATCTTAAAGACATTTAAGACAATGCGGTGCCCTTCCCAGCTAGAAAGATTTCAGATTTCTCTGCAATTCTTCCAAGTATCAATGTTGCTAAGACTACTGTCCATATAGGAAAATTCAGAGCATTTCCATTTGAATAAAGCTCAGCATTAGTGTATGCGGTCCTCAGCCTGAAAATGAGGTTGCCAGGGGATTACTGTGTGCTATTCCAAGAGAAAAAAAATCAAATAGTAATTCTGCATGTTATATGTTCCTAATTATATTCAACTATAAGCATAAGGGTATAGTCACAAAAAAAGTCTTTTCTTAATGAGAAAAAACTGTAAATAAGGATTTTTGCTTATGCTTTAACAGCAGGTGTTACTAACTCCACAACACAGGTATTGCTTTAAGAAGGCATAAAGCATATTCTTTTTATTATTTTCTGTTGACAAATTACCCACGGGATGTTTATTTTGATACTGAGTGCATCAATGTCATTCTCAGTCATCTGACCATAGTCATAAGTCTCACCTTTGATTACAGCAGACTTTGAATCTGTTCTTCTGCTCACTCACTCCTGCTTGCTAGCTCCCCTTTTATATTTCTACTAATACTATTTTCTATTCTTGCAACTGGATGTGCACTAGAACTCCAGGGCCACAAAGAATCCCACTGAAAACATTTCTGTGAATAAATGTTTCTTCTACAGTTTCTCAGGAGCACTGCATTCATTCAAAACTCAAAAGATGAAATTTTGAATACATAAGAACAATATAATCTCCTCTGTCTCTTCACTGGATTAACACAGTTCTTCAAAAAAAAAAAGGTTGGAATAAAAAAGATTGAAAACAACTACCATCTGATGAAATGAAAGGATTATTCTATTTATAGTCATGAAGATTTTTTTTCCTTTTTTAAAATTAGTCTTTTAACATTTCTCTGAATATTTATGAGAGTCAATACATTGTTAAAGTATCTTAGAAAGAAAAGCATACCAAAAGAGAGGGCAAAAACCTCAGTCAACTCTAAATTGAGCAAATGTTAACAAATGTTTTGGCAGATATTCCCTCAGTTTAATTACAGAATGAGTCATGTTTAACTATCCTTCTGGGTTGCAAATGGAGAGTTCCTTAAAAATATATTCTGTGTGTATATATAACATATATGCATACCTAACACTCTTACAAATGTATTTTCTCAATATAAAGCTGCTGATAATGTTCTTTATTCACAAAATTAGAACAGTGTTCATTTGAATTCCTGAGACAAAGGAGATGTGTTATTACCATGTAATGTTTTCCTTTTCAGAATAGAAAGACAAATCAGATTATTTTAGATAATACTCTGAAACCAAGGAAAACTTGCATTATTGTATTAAAACCTGGAATGGAATGGCCTCAGACCCATTCGAAATTCTTTGATATTAAGAAACCGTAGTCAGCGGTTTTCTGTGTGCAGTCTTTCTTTCCAGGGATCTGTGGACTATTTATTGAAGGGATCCACCAAAAAAAGTAATTATAAAAAATAAATGTATAAGTACAATATACTTGGTTTTATGGGCATTCAAAAACCGGCAGAGGCTGAAACCCATTAATACTATTGCCTTCTCTCAAATGAAACAACAGTTTTACAAAAATAAGTTTAAGAAGTTATGAAAAAAATTTAAGATATGCAGATTCCTTCCTCTTGAAAGAAAACCAAGGGTTTACTTCATAACCAAGAGATTATGAATGGTATGGAGACTGATAGTGGGATACAGAGTCCTTTAAATCTTTTGAGCTGTCTGCTAGGAAATATAAACCAGGCCTTGTTCCATCACTGGAAGGTAGTGCTTTCCTGCTATGAAACAGGGAAGTCACTAAAGCAAAATGATTGTTAAATTCCAACACAAAGGTCTAGGCAACAGCAGCTCTAAAGAGAATGTGACATTATACAGAGAACATGGAGGAGAAATGCTGCCTATACATGTGAATTCAACTATAATTTGGCTGCCTGGGACATTTTGATCATTGATACTTGGGGATATAAGAAGTAAACCAGTTAACACCCTAAATTTATTGTTAACAACAGTAGATACCTTCTATTGTTTAGACACTATAGTGAAATACGTAAATTACCAGGATTAAAGCTTTCATCTGAGCTCAACTAACAGAGATACCTCTCTCATATGTACCAGAACAATTTTTTGCAGTATGACAGGAAATGTAGTGTTAGATCTGTTGGTTCTCATCCTGCAAGTGTGCACCTACTGCACATTTTTCTACTTCTTTCTTCCTAAAAAGCCTCATATTTTCTTCACCTAACATGTAACTCACTGAATTACAGTGCTAAGTGTTTACTTGAATGGGTCCACTGGAAACACTGTAACCATTTCTGCATGTAAACCTGACCATATGTGTTTCCTGGCACAGTCAAGATTAATGAGTTACATTTTTAGAAGGAGTATTACTCACTTGGGCTTTTCTGCTTCCATTTTTTAATGAGGTAGCATTCTATCTTTGTAACTTCATTTCCATCCTATGAATTAATCATAAAGTGTTATCAATACAAATGCTTTCAATGTTTTGCTAGTTTAGATATAATTTCAATATCCATCACTACATTCAGTTATCAAGAAATTTCCTCTTCATCACAGCCATATTCCACCTACAAGAGTGGGCAAGAACTGCAGAAGTCTAGGTATTTCATAGCAAGAAATAATATGAATTGTTTTGGTCGTTTGCTGTTCATAAGGCAAATAAGAATTAGAGGTTGAGCATTGTAATGACTTGCTGATGTCACAAATGCACTTAATTTTGACAGGGCAGGCATCTTGGTCTTGTGTTACTAGTACTACGTTATACTTTTTTCTGCAGTACTCTAGTAACTCACTGAGATACTATAGTTTCTGCAGTATTTTAGTGACATAATGTCCCTACAAGTGCTGAGTAGGAAAATTATGGTGGGGGAAGCAATGGATCGCTTTTCATGGAAGCACAAAGAGCCATGCGTCCGTCTGACAGCTGTGGGGTCTTGTGATTAGATTGCCTCTAATTTCAGTCTCAGTACTGCTACTTCTTCATGATGGTAGTGCCTACTACGTACCAGCATTTCAATGGCTAACTCTTAGGTGTGACCCAAATATAGTGAACTCAACACCTCTTGCAAAGGCAGGAAACATTGTTTTTCAGCGTTTTTTTTGTTGAACTAGCAGTAACAGGCACAAAGTCCTTTTTAATCTGCAGTTAAAGAATCTCATTTTAAAAAAAACCCAAACCTACAGGAAAACTAAAACCAGGCACTATTTGGTTAAAGAAAAAGAAAGCACACATTCTTTTTTCACAGTTGGATGCCTAATACAAACTGAAAGGAAAATCTGAAAAAAAAAATTAAATGAGGAAGAATTTTTAAGGGGTATAATTTTTTGCCTAGATGGTTATTCAAATCAGGTTCCTTTGCCCAATGATTACATTTGTATTTTTGTACTTATACTCTCACATGCACATATTACACATGGAAAACTTACCATGACAATTTGTTGCCTCCAGTTTCAAACTATTTGTCAGAAAAGATGATGTTCAAACTCAATGCACTAGAGTTTGTTCCTACTCTATTCTCTTGTACAATAGGGATAAAATGTGCTCATTGCATCCTTTCAAACACTAGAAGTAAGCATGCCATTTATCAAGTCATGTACAACTGACACATATTAGAGGTTTTTTGAGATAATAAAGAGAGGATTGTCTTAATAAGGGGTCGTTTTATGAAATGACAGATTCACTTCTGAATACACATAAAGTTTCTTCAGCCAGAAAGGGCACACTGCCTGTAATACACCCGAAACAGGGAGTGATACTGTGAGCACAGGTGTGCTTCCACGGGTGTTAAAAGAACTCCTATAAACTTCAAGGTGGGTAGTTTTCATTACATCATGATGTAATGAAATGACCTGAAATGACCTCCTAGTTATATCATCTTATGATTATGTATTTAAATCATGGAGCACCATTTGCTATCTTCTGCCTATATCAGTCCATGTTTAACAATACATCAGGCAGGAAAGGGTAGCTTCTACAAAACCCCTAATTTACTGGCTGGATCTACCCCTTTACCCAACAGTTCAGAAAATGAGACAAGATAATATGGTTTAATCATAAGACAAAACTGATGCAGATGATAGAAATCTTTATCTGCATCTGGCACTGAAACTGGAGAAGACAGTTGCATCTTTTTACATTCTAGTTTGGTGGTCTCTAGTACAGCAATACTTAATTCACATGGTTGCAGTGAAGTTTGAGGAGTACAAGGCACTTGGAAGTCCTTGGATGAAAGACATCATAAAAAGGTTATTCAACAGCACTTGAATTATTGGTAATTCAGTATTCATGAGTCATAAAATAAAGACTTGGTTGCTGTCAGTTCAAATTAATCTGCTAGGAAAAAAAAATAGTTCAGATAAGCAGAGAGAGAAAAACAATAAAACCATTAAGAAAAAAAACGATTTCTAAAACTGAGCACTGCATCTTTTATTACAAAACTTATGGATGGAAATACTATCTGATTTTCTTAACTGATAAAGACTGAAGATAGAGATCTTCTGTGAAACTTCTTCCTGCTAAGTATCTTTCAGAATCATAAAAAGTACCCTTACTATTCCTACTAACTGAGTCCTTGCAGCAGTATCTGCAAAGAGATCAAAGAATGAGCTGGCAGTGGAAGTAAAATGGCTACATCCAATATTTGGACTTATTCTTTTCATTTTAGGAAAGATGGCTGAGAAAACTGGCAATGCACTCTATCTGAATCTATGCCAAAAAGCACTGTCCATCTAGCATAATTAATCCAGAAATTAGTCAGAAACTAAAACCTAAAGATGAGATTAAGTAATAAATTTGTGCATCAATGTTATGGTGATGTGGCATTGTACACTGTTAGGCATGAGAAATATTCCTATCTTTGTACAGACTACCTTGTCAGCAGTGTCGCAGACAGATGAGGATTTCACACTCTGATTTTGCTTTTAGCATAGAATGAACATATGTACATAGAACTTTATTACAGATATGGGCAGAGGAGAATGGAAAGATTTTAATCTCATAGTTGTTTCTCTTACCACACTACACTTTTCTAGTTGAAGATAGCAGAGCTAACACATCATAAATCTCAAAGTGACTGGGGAGGAGGAAGAGAGAGAGACTCCTACTTTCCATTCATAAATGAAAAAGAGAAAACTTTGCTTTCCGTTCATAAATGCTTTGTGCTGAAAGGACTACAAGTAGCATAAATTAATATCATTTAGTATTCATTAAGACTGGTTAATAGGATATGCTATACATAAATTATGATCAAAAAGTTAGATGAGCATTGAGACGTTAGCCACCTGCGCATCAGAAAGATTTGTGCCTAGTATCTTACATTTTAAAATTTTAAAGATAAAACCCAATACATTATGGGCTGCTAACTGTAAAATGGAGTGGCAAAGCATTCTAAGTCAGCGCATATTTGCTCATTCCTTTAGTTTTCACTCCTCCTTAGTAGCTTTGTTCCTATAGTTATGATGTCTACATGGTAGTTGCTAATAGTACCAGCTTCTGCTGGTAAATTGTATTCCAAGCCTATGGTAAGACAAGACAAGTCATGTATCAGAACCCCTTCTTTCCCCCATTTGTATAGTCTCTGAAGGAAAGAAATCCAGGCAACCGACCAGAAAGACC
Source organism: Aviceda cuculoides (assembly GCA_035590195.1). Classification (NCBI taxonomy): domain Eukaryota; kingdom Metazoa; phylum Chordata; class Aves; order Accipitriformes; family Accipitridae; genus Aviceda; species Aviceda cuculoides. Next base: position 22,451,339 of record JAVJGG010000021.1, on the reverse strand, counting down.
ACAATGACCAGGAAACTAAGATTGTAGGCAAATCTCTACCGCACAGTTTGGATGGTGCCTGTTTCTATTCGTGCATGAAGGTTGCAAAAGGCACAAATAACAATCTTTGAAGCATTACTTAAGTATTATCCACACACTTCATGTGGGTCCCCTTTCCTAGAACAGCTCTGAACTTCTTGTTAAGTAAACCTCCCACTGAAGCCTATGGGAGTTAGAGCAGGAGGACTGTGCTCAAATCATTGCAGGGGTACCATAATTAACAGGCTTCTACATGCTCTGTTCCTATTCTGACACAGCAAGGCCACACGGAAAGGAATATGCACTCAATGCTGTAAATATAGAGACTAAGAAAAGGAGATAGATGACCATCCTCTGTCCCTGCATACATCAGGCTGAAGGGATGAATGTTTTTTTCCTGAACATGCTCTGCAGTTACCACTAAATTGGTTAATGCAGTCACTCATGGTTCACAGTATTCATCGTCATGAACTGAAAGTCAGAAGTTCACCCTGACTTCTGACTCCATCTGATGAATTACCTTGTCTGCAGTGCCTGATCTATAAATAAACACAACATCTGTTGGAATGCTAGGTCTGAAAGTCTGGCTGAATAAATCACTCTCCAGAAATTCCCAAAGCTGCTAAGGTTCTTTCCACAGCTTCCGTCCTTTTCCCTCCACTGCCATGCATATATCTATCCTCTTACCCATCTAGTGGGAATAATTTTAGTATTGTTGCTTTCTCCTTTTCAGTTTCTTAAAGCATACCTTCAATTAGGTCACCTGAGAGGGCTAGTGGTGGTGGTCAGAGCTAGTGCTCTGTATTCTAAAGTATAGAAAGTTTGGTTACTTCTTCCTCAAAAAGATTATTAGTGTTGTTTTTTTAACATCCATATTTGGTAAAAGCATTAATAAATTAGAAAGAAAAAGACTGGGTATATAAGACAGTAATTTGTGCTCAGATCTCTGGCAGTGGTAAAGAAAATAAAAACAGATTTGGCAGGCTCTCCTTGTCTTGTTAGACTTTGCTTTCTGATATCTCTTTTTTCCAGTGCTCCTCTTTGCAGATTAAATAGAAAGACTGTCACAATTTGAGAGGACAACTGTTGGGTTTCCACAGGGATTGCAGTTTGTCTCTTGCAAGCTCACATTCTCCTAAGATATAGGACTTAATCAGATTAAATGACTGTTTTTATAGAGGGAAGAGTTGCAACCAGAAAGTCCCTGATCCCAAACATCCACTTTTATCAGGTACTGCAGCATCACCTTTTGACAGAAATATTCCTGTTTTAAGTTCATCATTAAAATCCCACATCTACTACAAACAGTAAAAGAAGTTTTATGAAATAAGACTGTTTGGTACTTAAAAAAACCCCACATTTGACCAGCCCTAAAATTAGCATCAGGATCATGTATGGTTTTAATATTAACCTGAAAATTTGAAAGGGACACCATCCATACAGATGCAAACATCAGATGATCATTTTTATAATGTATCATAAATCAGAGCAGACCGTTTGATGAGGAATTACTTCAGTTAAAGATTCAGCAGGAAAAAGAAGTTATGCAGTCACTTAGTCCTCTGGCCTTTGATGCCTTATTGGACAAGTTCAGTCTTAAAGTGTAGCCCAGCTACACGGGTAGTATAATTTTATTCCTTCTCTTTCTTTCCAAAAGAACAGAAAATATGACATTTCAAAAAACTCTGGTTAATAACTGATGTTGTTTACTATCCTTTTGTACACACTTAACCTTCTGTTGCTTTTGATATACGGAATAGAAGACAAAGTTATCTTCACTGTCGGATCATGTCATGCTATATTTTTCCTGATTTTTTGTGATATGATCTATAATTTTCCCATCTCATCAGGCCAGCTCATACTTTTTCAGAGACACAGTCCTGTCTCTGAACTTTCTAACTTCCATAACTGCTTGTGTTGACCCAAAAATCAGATATTCTGCATGTGAGTTAATAAGCCAGAAGTCTCTCAAGATCAGCAGCAGCAGCTACAATTGCACACTGCAGCAGAGAAAGTGGAGGCAGAGACAAGAGTTGAAAAAAAGTGATAGCAAAAAAATGATGGTCGATAATACTGGGATTCAGAATCCCAGTACCATCTTTCGGGGCCGACCATGCCCAAATACATTACAGGTTGTCGTGGTTTAACCCCAGCCAGCAACTAAGCACCACGCAGATGCTCACTCGCTTTCCCCCCCACCGCCCAGTGGGGTGGGGGAGAGACTCGAGAAAAGTAGTAAAAGTCATGAGTTGAGATAAGAACGATTGAATAGAACAGAACAGAAGAACCTAATAATGATA
>JAVJGG010000021.1:22436058-22448802 GCA_035590195.1 Aviceda cuculoides | reverse complement strand
CCAACTTCTTGTGCCCCTCCAGCCTTCTTGCTGGCTGGGCATCAGAAGCTGAAAAATCCTTGACTTTAGACTAAACATGACTTAACAACAACAGAAAGCATCAGTGTGTTATCAACATTGTTCTCATACCAAACTCAGAAACACAGCACAGTACCAGCTACTAGGAAGACAATTAGCTCTATCCCAGCTGAAACCAGGACACAGGTAGAAGACTGTATTTTGTCATTAAACATTTTGAGGAAGGTAAGTGAAATATCTCACGACTTGAAAATGTCCAAGTTCCAGTACATCAAAAAACTTTTGTATCTGCATACTAACACATTTAAAATAATGTTTGTCCATGGAACACTCATTGCACACAAGCCAAGTTTTTCAGCCAAGCTATGTTGTGGAGTAAAATATTTATAATTAAGCTGGCTTGGGTGTTCCTGAGAAAGCAGAAAACTCATGAAAATCAGTTGAAAATTCAATTAGCAAAGCTTACTTTTTAATATTTTTTCCCAATGAATTTTTCATTAATAGGTTCAGAGTGCAGATTACAAATACTGAAAAATGTTAAAAAATGATAACACTATCCAGGTTTCTATCAAAGTATAATACAAGAACTCATTTCCTCTTTAGGAATTTTAAATTGCATGCACATTTTTCCCTCTTTACTGAGGAACTTAATATGTAACTTTGACATACACTCCACAGACCTATTCCAACTGTTAAACTTAAAAAAAAGCTAATGAGGGAGGAATTATTTATAGCTCAGCCGTTGGCAGTAGGAATTCTAGACAATTTTTGAATCAAGCTTTATAACTTTAGAAGTTAAAAGAAAGAAAAAAAAAAAAAAAAAGAACGAAAGAAAGAAATCCCTGAAGCCAAAGGGATAAAAAAGGAAAGTGGAGAGATTTTTTCTGTGAAAAGTACTGGCGCTTATGTTCCTATTGGTCGGCTTTGTCATTTTAACAGCAGCTCTTGTACTTTACATTGAAGGCCTTTGATGCACTTTACCAACCATAATGAATACATCTTAATATTTCTGTGAAGCAGTAAGATAGTGTCCTCAAACTAAGGATGAGAAAATGAGACACATACACAGAAAGGATTTATGACCCAGTTGTCAAACATATTAAGGCACTGCATCAGACTGTATGTAACTTTTAAATCACCTAAAAGCAAGCTGTTAGACCAGCTCAGTGACCATAATTAGATCATAGGAGAAAGACCTCCCCAGGAAGCCATGATGCCATCTATTCTAGTAACTACTGCCATAATGAAAGGGGATACTGCCCCATTTAAGAAGATAATACCACACCTTTACCTTCTTGAAAACGTCTTATATATATATATATATACACATACACATATATTTCATACTACCATTCTAGCTATTGTAAATCAATACCTTCTTATGGAACACTGACTCAAGAGGAAAAAATTAATCAGTTATTCCTGTGATGCTCATATGGCACAATACAGGACAATGAGGTAGGAAACAGAATGCAAAAGAGTCAAAGCTATTTTTGCATTTATTTACCTCCTTTTTTTATGCATTGTAGGTTTTTAGAGGCATTGTGTGGTGTGACAAGGAGGTACACGGTAAAGCGTATGTAACTAGACTCTGCTTCTTTTCCACCACTTGAATGACACAAATGGAGCATATGCTCTGCCCCCTGTTTTTTAAGAACTTGGGGACAGGCTGCTGCTTATTCTGTTCATATGCTGTAAAAAGCCACAGACACTGAAAATTCTCTATGCATGAAAATAAGTGATTTCTCTCTCTGCTAATGATTTAGTTGAAAGCTGAACAGAAACAAAACACAGTAAGATTCAGTTTCTGACAGTCTATGTTAATTCAGCTTCTCCCTTGTGTTCCAAAAAGACAGTGTGTTTATCACTGTGAAGATTATAACAGGGTAGGTGGTAATCCCTGCTGGACAGCCTGGTTCTAAAATAGCAAAGCATCTCTTTATTTCATGCTACTTATGCTGGACTGATTTAGCCTATTCATGGGCTTATGCACTAAGTTTAATCCTCGGAATTCTCAAAACAAACAGTCTATAATAATAACATGCAATGCTGATTTTTTTTCAAGTGTAACTGAAGAGATTATTTTAACCCTAACATTATTCCCATAATGCACTGCAGAAGTCAGACAACATGTTCTGATACTAAAAAGATCAGACTCTGAAAACATCAAGGTGTGGTTTCGAGAGGATCATCCTGTGCATTCCTTCAAGGAAAGAGATAAGGAAAGGAATACACTAATATCAAAAGGCGACAAATCCATGTTAAACTGAAGATCTTCCACCAACTGTGTGAACTATCAACATGTCCGGGCCGGGGGACCTGAGAGTGGAGCAGCCAGCAGCAGTGGAGAGGAAGCACTACTGTCTTGTCTGGAGAGAATTCATACAGGAAGTCAACAATTTATGCACAATCCTTACAACTTTAAAAGCCCTTTTCTTACAGTGCAAGTAATATCTGCACTTTTTTTGTGCATTGATGGATTACGTCAGTCTGGATTTTCTGACTTTCAGATACTTGATCATATTTCTTCAGATTATACTTACCTCAGTTACTTTTGAAACAGCCCAACACTTTCTAGGGTCACAAAGCATTGTTCTTATAAATAAGATAAAGGTGAATAACACAAGAAGGATTTGTTTACTGGAATCTGTGTGGCTATATGGCGGAGAATGTAGGGCCAGTTTCATGCCAGTGGAAGGTGTTTGTTTTCTCTAAGCATTCAAAAGCTGAAGCTAAAGTTATGTCTTATAGACAGTAATCCATTCCACAGTTTCATCAATGGAGAGCATATAAGCATGTTAAATTGGCTTCAGCTGGCAGTGACTTTAACCACTTGGCAAACAATAAGAATTTAGACACATAACTCATATTTTCTTCCTAAAACCCTGCTTATATTCCATCAGACCTTGGCTACATGGCATCCAGATATCATTAACTAGCTGGTGAGTATCCATAACTGTTCAGCATGGTGCTTGTTGTGGGCTGCAAAACCCATTTGGAATACTGGGCAAAATATTTAGCCTCACATTGTTATAACAAATACTATATAGAGTTGTATCAGCATTCACTGATATATCTCAGTGTACAGGTCTAGTCACACCTTTGACTTGTACAACATAGCTATACCTAAAGAGAATGTTACTAGATGAGTAATAGTTTCAGATTTTCAGCTGTTATCAAGCTCAGACTTGGTGATGTGTGGTATCAAAACATCTGAAAGGCTCTTCAAAGCACAAGATTTTTATGTGCAAAAATTATAATTAAGCAAAATAACCCATCAATCACACTAAAATATGCAGTACCAACTGGCATATTTTTCTGTTTATGACCTTCCATTACATCTTAGCCAATTTATTGCTTTGGACAGACTTATTCATCTTTGTTGCAGAGCAGCAGGAATGATGGCTGAACATTACAGTCAGAGATCTAATTAGCACTGCTAAAATGGAGAGTGAGTTCACAAGTATTCTTCTGAGAAAAAATTAAGATATATATATTGAGACATTTAATTCCACACATACAAGTTTTTTTCTGGTCTTCTCAATGTTATTGCATAGTGCCTCAGGTATTTTAATTTCTGAAGCACTGAGGGCCTTTCATTCCAATTCTGTAGCCTGCCTTTTACTTGTAATGTTTCGCCTGTACATCCTGACCATGCCACGGCAGCACCTTTACACTAGTATCCCCATGTGATCTTATCCTCATGGCCTTGCACTGGAATTCTGGAACACTTTTTACATGTGTTGATTCAGGTTTCATGTGGAAAGTAATAATGACATTCAAATTACCCTTTTCTCTCTCCATCTCCCCATCTTGTAGCTTATACTCTATAACTCCATAAGATCTCTTCACTCTTCCCCTCACAGCTTTTATTTTCTTAACTGTAGAGCCTTATAGATAGAAGGTAATAGTAATTTCCACATCAATAATATTACCTAATATACACTTGCAAATCTTTACTACCAAATGAAAGCCTTCTTACATTGTGAACTGATGGCATTTCTCTTCACATTTAGAAGTGTCTATTCAATACAGTATGTTTATAATACCTTATGCACTTTTTAATACACTTTGAAGGAAAATTTTCTCTATGTAGAATTAGCAAGTCTCTTCAGTAGGGAAAGAAAATGTTAAGAGGTCTTAAAATTAGAAAGATGGTAAAACAAGAAAGCTAGTCACTCAAATATTTGAAAGGACTGATTGTTAACAAACCCAAGACCTAAGCCCTCCAGCAGTTAAAATCCTTCTGAAGTACAGTTCCTAACTCAAGTACTCTCCTCAGTAGCAATTTAGCCTTGCATTTTTCTGCCACTACTTTGCATCATTCATAGATGATATCAATCAGTGAGTCAGACTGCAATCAGCGGACAAAATTAGGAGTTACAGACAGGTTTTGGAAAAAGAAAGATGAGGATGGAACACTGGAGGGAGTGGAACCATCTCTTGGATGTTTTCCTTTTGCAGCTTTTCTTAAAAATCCAGACATTTAGAAATGGAGTGATACAGAACCAGCATCAGTTCAGCAGTTCTCAAAGCAGCTTTACCACTATTTTACTGCCTCAGCAGACAGAAGTAGATAGTTTATTCTGTGAAATGCAAGGGTGTACACAAATAATGTAGCTACACAAAGCCTACTCCCTGAAAGACAGGTGACTGCTGCCAACAGATATAACTGTCAGTCTTCAAGTGTATTTGGAAAAAAAATATATATTGTACACAGATGGAAGCCGAAGATCTGTGGTTCTGCTGGGGTTCAGATCACATCTTTTAAAAGCAGTCCAAATGGTTTGGGTTTTTTTTTTTTTCTTTTTAGCATTGGCACACACCTCATTTCCCACTGTTGCAGATGCTCAGTGCAACTGTTCCGTTATGCGTACAAGTCTTCTGCTTGCATGGTCTTAGAATATTCAGGAACATCCATACACTTAAGGATACTCAAAAATCTGAACCAGATTTACAGCCAGTACAGAGTCAAGAAACATGGTCTCTGTAGTCTCTGCGTGCCTTTATTGTGCCCTTCATGACCTGGAGTTTCACGTAAATTAGGATCTTTTATTTCTTAACAGAAGAACATCTATTAGTTATAGCAAATACACAGTCTCTGGCTCAGGAAGTCCCTGACTCACAAATCTTAGAAACCTGAGTGAGTACACAGGGGAAGTAGGTTTGCACAATGCTATATGGTTCCATTGTTACCTTAGAGTCCACTGTCACAGACAGGGTGCTTTCTGTGGCAGATGAACTTTTGTTCTGAACTGGTAAGGCCTTTCTTAGGTGTCTGCAATTTGGTAGATTTCTTCATAGCACAAAAACGGGGAGGGGGGGAAGACCATCTGTCCAAAGAATTTATAATTTTTTGAAGACCAAAAAATTGAGACAGAGTTAAAGCAACTCTCTAAAGACCACGGAATATGTTACCAACAAAAGCTGGCAAGAGGTGTTCAATTCTCAAACCAAAATCAAGACCATCATAAAACTCTACCATAAATTCAGCATTTTAAAAATGACAGAATCCTGTAACCCAAATTAAAGAGATTAGCATAGTATTGTCAAAACTCATTTTAAAATGGCATTTTAGAGCTCTGTAGCAGTATTAATGTACTAATGATTCTCAGTTCAAATGGGTATCAACTTTTATTTCAACTACAATTCTTTGCTCTGCATTTGACAAATTTGTGCAACTGAGAATTGACCTTGGCTATATAGCCAGAACTTCATTAATCTTTTTTTGTTGATGCATGAGCCACACAACTTGAATACCAGTAACTGCTGCAGTTGCTGTAATAGCAGCTAAGAAACTGAGGAAATTTACAGCCAAGCCATGCTCTGGCCATCTGCATAAAACCTGCTGTATTAAAGTATTCTAGTCCTTGACAGAAGAGAGGACTGGGTCTGTCTTCAACAGTTGACCTCTTCCTTCATTATTTGTTTTTCCTTTCTTCCCTCTGGAATTTTCAGTCAAACACAATGGGCTAAAATCTCCACAACAACTAGAGTCCATATCCATTCCGTGGAATAATCTCATTTTGGCTTGGCAAATTTCTTCTATTTTTTTGTCAATAGCTATCCTTAAAACTGGCAGATGACATGCAAGAGCAGAAGAAATTCAACGTATATAAAATGGTTGGGCCACCAGTCCCACCACTAGTGGAAATATCGTCCACTAGTACAAATTCGCTGGAAAAATCTGAAAGCCACATGCATTTGTGGCCCTCATGGGAAAAATATATTATTAATAATGTTCATCGCTTAATCATAATGTCTTAGCACACCTTATATACAGAATGAAGTGCATCTCTATTCTTCTCAATTCTCCAAGTTAATTTACCCTCTTTATGTTCATATATAGTGCACATTTTATGATTTATATTACTGGAAAAATTGGTGACCAAAATCACCATCAGAATTTATGTCCTTCATGAGTCTTCATTTGTTCCCTTGTCTACCTATTCCAGTCCAAGCTTAGGGGTATGTATTTTTAAAGAATATATGTTGAATTTACTTAAATGTAAAAATCCTTCAAATTACAGATATGTAAGAGGCTTCATTTTTCCTTAAAGCTTAGGCCTGTTAGAAACTACATCTAACCAATTCCAAAACACAGTATTGCACGCTACACTGACGCCTCATTTGACATTGTGCTTAAGCTTGACTCCGCAGACATACATGTGGTTGTATCCACATTGGCTGCAGGGACAGAGTTGGAGTACAAGCCAGTATCTCTTCCCTTCAGCCCTCTCCTGCAGAATGTCTACATTTCGTTGCCTGGAGACACAGTTGGACCACTTCAATCTAAAGTCACTGTCTGCCAGCTAGCGAGCAATCAGAAATTAGTCACGAGTATTAGTTCATACACTGTGCCAACAAGGCAATACTGAGCTACCATAATAGATAGAGTTTTCTTCAAGTTGCAGACATAGCTTCTGATCCAATATCTCTCTAAATATTCACTAAAATATCGGGCCTTCAAATCTAACAAAACTGATATCTTTGCACTTCCAGGGTGTAATGTTCCTTGATTCCTAGATTAACACCACTTCATATCCCTCTAGGAGCCACAGCTTTCCCTTGATTACACAGAAAAGTAAAGTCACTTCCAACTTGCAAAACAAGCTGTAATCACAGTCGGTGATTGGCATACTCCCGTGTTGTTACATCTATGCCAGATCATACTTTAACCACTTCTCAGGCCCTAAAGTAAATATGGGTAATGCTCATGCTAATCCACCAAGAGTTTGGGTTTTGCTTTCATTGTTACTGCTCTTGGGTTTTTTTCTGCCATTGTCTTCTGTTAAGGGGTCAAAAGTAATTTCTCAAGATTTCCAAGTCACAAAGCATTCCTTTGTTAGGGTACTCTCAGCCTCTGCACTTCCTCCCTGCATAAACCTCCTTACATTTCCAATGCCCTATGTCTGCAGTAACAATTACAATAACAACTACCATTGGCATGATCAACAGCTCCTTCTAAGTCTCTGCCTACTCTTTGTGGTCTCAAACACACATCTTTTGCAACTTGGCTGATAATGCACAATTCAATAGTCTCGCATTACAAAATACCTCACATCATCTGGACTGCCTGGAAAGTCAAGTTCCCAATTCCTTTCCTTACAGGATTACAAATGAGGAAGAGAGGAGAACTACAGGTAAGTTCACACTTGAGTACAACCTGCCCTCTGACAGTATATAGCAATACCTTAATTTGCTTGTAACGTCATCTTGTTTACTCATTACTCATTTCCAGATTAAAGGGCTTTTGATGCTATATAGCACCTGCATGCATGGAAGAAGAAAAGTCCAGCCTTGTCATCCAGTTACTGCTTTGATCCCTATAGCAAATTGTGTTTTAAGGGGACATCCACAAATGTTAAAACTTAGGAAGTTAATTACTGTCCTTAATGCAAGTGCCAGCAGCAAACTGTGATAACGTCAGTAAAAGTGAAAGATGTGCTTTGTCTATTTGACCAGAGTGATTAAAGCACAAAGTATTAGTGCTAGAATTGTATCTCTAGTTCAAGAGATCAGCATTTACCTGATGCAAGCCTGGAGCATGGTTTGTGGTTAATTCTCTGAATTTTGTCAGTGTGTCCCAAATTACTAAAAAAAATTCAAAAAAAATCCAGTAAATACATTATTGATGTATTTAACATTTTGGATCTGTATTTCAGATACCTAAGAATGAAAAACAAAAAAAAAAAAGTAAAATACAAGGGCTATAATTTAGCCAGGCATAATTAGCAAAGCTCTATAGATTTAGTAGAGCTATTCCTATTCACACTTACTGAGAATACATTATCAAGCCATTATAAAAAATAGTATCAATAACAGAGGAAACAATTCCAATCAGTTCTGTGGGATCCAGCTACCAAGCACACTGAAAAAATAGGATTTGCTTAGTAAAAGCTACAGTGGATTTATGAAGGAAGTTCTTCCTGACTGACATGCTCGAGTTCTTCCAAATCGTTACAGTACACAAGCAAAATACAGTTAACATTGTCCACGGTACTTAGCTATCTGAAAACCTTATAGGAAAATCCTTCATCAGAAGTGATTAGGTAACATAAGAAGTCATAGAGGTTAAGCAAAGAAACTTAAGAGGAGGAAAGCAGTCTTACGTTCATTTGTAAATATTAATTAATTTGATAAAAGCAGGCGATCCCATGGAGTAATTTGGATAATTCATCTGCAATACACAGAAAAATTATTTTGCTCCCTCTATAAAATGGGAGGCAAAGAGGAGCAAATAGAGGTATTTCTCCAAACTCTGTACATAATTTTAACACTGCTCATTTATGTCACTTTATTCATGTCACCAGAAAATACCTTAGGGTCTGAACTGTGTCTCTTTCTTTTTCAGTCAAGCACAAGAAGGTGGCTTCACTCATATTTTGCTTTTCATATTTTAGATCTCACATAGTTCCTAGTTTCCAAATACTCTAATCTTTGAACTCCTTTAATACTCACACAGAGGAGTATCTTGACAGCCACAGAGTCAAGGGGATCAAATTGGACTCCAGATGGGTCATTCAGAGTCAAAATGCCTCTTTAACTTCTCTTCTCCATAAACACACATAAACCCCTGCCTCAGTGTTGGGTCCTAAGAGAATATCAATTAAAAGAGGAAGTGCAAATCATGGGGGAATCTAAACAAGCAAGCATGCTGAGTAAGGAAATGATTGCACATAAAATGCTGGGACATGAATAAAGCATTTTTATTTTACAACAATAATAAATATATTTTTAATTTAACTCACACTCTCTCTGAAATTGTACTTTTTTTAACTAATCATATCAGCCTGGTAAAATGCATTGCCTGTCAGAGCAAATGCACATTCTCCATAACTGGTTTGTCTCCTGAAAAATATAAAACCAGCACAAAAGTCTCACTCAAAACAAATAGGTAATGATCATTATTTCAGAGCATTATTATGAGAGGCTGTTGAATGTATCAGTAATTTCTCTGAAAAATACATTTCCCTTAAATTTCATATTTTAAACTACTAACTAAGGACAGTTTAGGCCTTTAGGAGACGTATACTAATAAGCATTCTGATTACTCACAGTAATAGAGGTGGGAAAAAAATATCTCACAGAAGCACAGATTTGATATCTTATTTTCCTTCTGCCACTTCAATGTTTAGGAAGAACTGTAGTAATGTACTAAGGCCATAAATTTTTAGATTCTACTATCAAATAATTTTCTTAAGGCTTAATACATTGATAAAAGAAAAATATTTGAACTTGTTTAAAAGTGAGCTCAGGAAAGTGTTTCTATAATTTGAACCTGCAGCAATGACTAGGCAAAACCTGCTGATGTTGTCACTGCTCCAGTTCCTGAGATTGTAACAGAGGTGTCAACTTCACCTTAGCTATCTCTAATGTTATTTATCCAGCACAAACCTAATTGTTTCTTTCTGCATAACATCTCCAGGATCAGCCTTTCCTCTCAGTTCATATTGCTGAAGCTGGAACTCAGATCACCATTTTTCATCTTGACGTCTGCAACATCTTACTCTCTCATCTTGACTCATGCCACTTTGACCATTTCAATGCATTCACTTTTATACCACTAAATTAATCTTCTTGGCTGTACTACCATGCCACCAAAAGTCTGCTTTCTTTTCCAGTCAATCATAAACTCCTAACCTGAAGAGAAGTTTTATACTGAATGTGCTTCGTAGCTTATAGTACAGTATAGCCTGTGGTCTGAATACAGGCTCTTCAGTGATTTCCATCTCTATTCAAGCCAGCTGTCATCATCTATCAGTTCAAATTTCTTTCAAAATCTTTCTCACTTTCTACCATCTTCTAAATACGGGAGGAATTCACTACAAAAGGAGCAACATTAATATTCCTCTTCAAAATAATCTTTCGATGTCACCCTTCTGCTGATGCCTATCAAGCTTGAGAACTACATTCTTCAGGATGGACCTCTCGGAGCCAGGCTTTTTGCTCCCAGGCCAAATGGAGTGCCATGGCCGGTGCTGAAAATCTGCAGGCAGATGCAGGAGACTTGCTCAGTGTGTATTCAATGGCATCTTCATTCATACATATGAGACTCCCTCACATTAAGTACAATTATACAACTGCAATGCATGCAGTGTACACATTATCTGTGTACATCCACCATATATGACTCATCAGGCTTGGCTGTGAAAGCACAGAAATGGTGCTTAACTCCCTTGGCTTGTTTAAAGTAGTTCTCAGCAGCTGATGTGTTACTACAGCTGTTTACTGTACAAAAGAGAATTATTGCTCCCCTACTCTGTTCCACTTCTTTGTTGCATCCACCTATCACCATCTATTTTCATCCTGTGCTTTCTGGGGCAAGAAATGCATTGTGATTTTCAAACCTCAAATCACTCATTTGCTGTGATATATTACAAAGTACCGAAATGCAGAATCTCAAGGTTTTATTGCACTATGCAGTATAATTAATAGTCTAGAATGGTTTTTTAAACTCTAATGCATAATCATATAATGTTTTTCTCACTTTCTTAATCAAATACACACATTTTTATGTGCAGGTTAGACACAGTGGTTCGTAAGTTGGTATTTAGTCATTTGAATGAAAAGAGCAAAATCATATATATCCGTATATCCTAGCATTCCCTGCACTTTACAATCATTTCAAAACATAAGAGGTTCTGGGCTTCATGCCAGCTGAAACAATTGGCATTAAATCTCATAAAGTGAAGATGTGCACATCTTTAGTTTTTGAAGCGTTTGTTCGCTGTTGACAGTGGATTGTAGTAACAGCAGAAATAACCAAAAAAAAACCCAACAAACAAATTACTCCATCTCCCCTGCTTCACATAATCACACTGGAATTTTTTTATGATCACCTTTCAGATGAATATTATTGATGACTTGGACCACTTGATAGGTAGAACTTTATCTATCAAATATTTCACTAGACAAGTAAAATAGTAAAATAACCGTTCTGAGCACAAAGTAGCTTTAGTTAGCTGAAGAGAGAGAAAACTGCTGTTCTAGTTTGGAGCAAATATCATCAAAGTTTTATTGGTAATTTTCAACACAGATTGGTATGGTATGGTCAAGTTATGTTATATGACTACCATCTGCACACTTAGCACTTCATTTTCTTTGTGCTGAAGCAGGCACATGTGCGATTCTGTATTGAAATGGAGTGGGGAATAAGGGGCACTTGCATCCTTGCTCCTTTTGCTCTCTTGGAACAAAAAGGTTGAGAGTCTCAAGGGCGCAGAAGGCAATAAAGTGCCATTAATCATCTCCAGGGTATCACTCATGCCACTTAATTTATCAGTATTGTACTGTATCAAGACTGTATTATGGACAAAGTTTTCAGCTGTTTCTGATCGTGACTGTCTTGGGTGGAAGCCACAAGTGTTTGACCAACACAGCAAGATAAACAAAAATAACCCTTTCTTAACAAATTTAATGAATAGAAATGGCTACATCCAAGCCATTTGAACTGCATTACCACAAAACCAAGCATGTTACAATTTGCTTTGGACCCCAGTTGTGTAGCCATTGTAAGAGCAGAAACAGTATTCCCTAGATACAAGGCTGAATTTAATTTCACAACCATTCAGGGATATGTGGTTTAACTCTACATTACTGTGACTTCGTCTAACGCTGGTCTGCAGCTGTGTGATTTATGATTACTATGAACACAGAAACAAACACTTTTTCTTTGCTTGAAAGTAAAGAATTAATTTTCCTACCGCAGACCTGAAATGGAGATATGTGTCAGCTAGTTCTCTCCGGGTTATCTTCAATTTCCATGGTTGCTTGCCGTTTCCAGCAAAACTCTGCAGAAATTTAACATACAGCATCTCTCTTCCTGGCTCAGGTAGCAACACAGCTTTACACCAAGATCCTATTTAAATGTCAAGTAGACTGGCATTTAAATACTATAACACGAAATAGTGGTGTAGGGTGAAAAGTTGCTAGTCAGGACTCTGAAACCATTCTGCAAGGAAAAGCAAGTTCTATTTTGTTGGGTCCCCCTCCAAAAAAAAAAAAAAAAAAAAAAAACTCGCCACGGAAGGGGAAAAAGCACCAGAAGTTTTACCGACGACGGTGGCAGCCCGGGATGCCACCTGTGGGCAGCCCGTTGCTTCCAGCCCCTCCCCCGCAGAGCTGCCTTTGGGGCTGACGGCGGGGCAGAGGCGGCGGGCGGCCCCCCCCCGACCCCCCCAAACCCCCCAGCCCCCCGGCCGCGGACCGAGGCTCGCCCGCCTC
>JAVJGG010000021.1:22417939-22433480 GCA_035590195.1 Aviceda cuculoides | reverse complement strand
GACACCTTCCACTAGACCAGGTTGCTCCAAGCCCCATCCAACCTGGCCTTGAACACTGCCAGGGATGGGGCATCCACAGTCTCTCTGAGCAACCTGTTCCAGTGCCTCACCACCTTCACAGGGAAGACCTTCTTCCTTACATCTTATCTGAATCTATCCTCTTTCAGTTTAAAGCCATTACACCTTGTCCTATCACTACAGGCCCTTGGAAAAAGTCGCTCTCCAGCTTTCCTGTAGGCCCTTTTAGGTACTGGAAGGCTGCTGTAAGGTCTCCCCAGGGCCCTCTCTTCTCCAGGCTGAACAACTCCAACTCTGCTTCCCAATGTGTTTATATATTGTGAACACACCATAAAATATGTGTTTTAATAGTTTTGGAGACCTTCTGGCAGATGTTTCCAGACAAGCAAGTAACACAATTCAGCAGAACAGTAGAGGGAAACAGAGAGATAGTTTTAAGTATAGTATTAAACACTAATAATTGGTAGCGACAAAGAGGTTTGGTGGGTTATGTGAACTGATAAGTTTAAACTCATCACATTTAAACTATAAATAATTGAAAGGTTGAGTACATAACTGACAGGCAGAAAGAGAGGTATACAAATGAGAACTATAATTTATTAGAGTTAAGAAAATTTTAGCTTACAGTGTGCCTTTGCATGATTCTTCCTCATGACTCAACTTCAATGTTCTAAGAATATGAGTGTGTGGCATTTCCTTGCACTATTAGAAACTGATAGTGTGGAAAAAGTTGTCTTCTAGAAGACTTAGCTTTCTAGAGCTTGTAAATGAATTTTATAAAACAAATCTCAAAGCCATGTGATTCACTTAAGCTCTCAAAGTAGACAAAATACACAAAATATTTCCTAAAGTTTTGTCAGAGCTAGTTAGCTGAAGGTTATTTTTACTCCAGTTTCTCCCTAAACAACTGTCCCAAGACAGTACTATCCATCTAAATAAAAAAGTTATTTTTCTCATGGTCACAAATATGAGAGTCAGTTGAGGATACACAACAGGGCAAGAGGCCTTCTGTACTAAAGCTTTCTGTAGGAAGAAGGGTAATTTGGAACTTGAAACCTGGAAGACACCTTTTCCTGCTACTATTTTCTATTTATTTTAACTAGCTCATTTAACAAAACTTAGGGATTATGTGCTTACAGCAATTCACTTTTTTATAAACGCTTTTAGGAAATGCTTTGCCCTTTCTTCAGTCCTTTGTACCACAAAAGTTGACTGGCATATTTTTTTCTAAAGCCAAACATGTTTTCCAAGCCATGCTCATGTTCAAGTCTTTTATTTATAGAATTTGCCAACTGACATAAAGGACTTTTCAGGTCTCGGTATGCTATAATAATGTAATGAAATATTCCCTTATATAAAATATGAAGATCTTAAGTGTATATGTCTGGGTATACATGCATATACATATGTGCACATACCTGTGTGCCCATGTGCACAGAAGATAATGTATATACTTCAGAAAAAAGAGGGGATCCTGACAAACCTAAATAAAGTCATAATAATACACAAACATGAAAGAAGAGGAGAAATCATTATATCTAATTCAGAACAGTTAATTGGAAATAAATATGGTAATTATTAGTGCTGGGTTTATGAAACTGTTGAATCTTTCTTGAAAATTAGAAGAAATTCTACTTTCAGTAGATATTATATAGATCACACATTTTTCTCAAGTAATTTATATGGTTTCACTACCTGCAGTGAAGATTTAATCCCCAGAACATTTCGTTCAACAGTGCTTGATCTCTGCATTTCACACTCCACTGTCAATTCATTGTTGATTTCGATACTGATACCATTCTCAACTCAGTTCATTCTACTGTAGTCTATTTTGTCATATTTCAGTCACAATGACCAAGAACATAGTGAATGATGTTTGTACAACATAGATGCTAATTATACCATAAAAGACAAAAATTTAGGACAGTGTTTTGGTTAATGTTTTTCTCTTTGGCTGACATGGTAGATCTTTCCTATACTGTCCCAAGTTCTTTAAATCAATACTCAACTAACTAAATCCATCCTAAACACTACAGAATGCCCAGCCTTTGTGGACATGCCAAGTGCTTTGTGTGTGTGTGTAACATTCCAGCCAGAAGAATGAAGAATCCATTATAATTAAATCTGCCAAGATGGAGCATGGTGAACAATCTCCATTTCAAATTTTATCTACATAAATTCATATTTGGCATATTAATTGTACATATTCTTTTTCTGTATTTGAAACATTTCTGTAGACTTCATGACCTAAAACTGTCTTCCTAAATTTAGCTGGAAAAACTGCAAAAGTAAATGATAATGTATGTGTCACAATATTAAACACAAGCATCCTTTTAAGTGCAAATTTTTGGTTGGTGTGCATTCAAACATTAAAAAAAATATTAAATAAATAACCAGCTGTGACAGATTCTATCTTCCTATCAGTCAGAATACAATATGTGATTTTTCTACACTGTACAAGTCCTGTCTGCAATTAGAGGAGACTAGCTGGCACAAGACGATTGCAAGCAGAACTGACAACTTGTGCTAACCTCTAGGAATTACACTGTTGTTGGAGAGTCATGCAGCGATAGCTTCTAAAATGCTGCTTAAAAAAACCTCAATAAAGAGCAAAAAAAGACATATCAACATCTATGGGGGGGATAAATGGCTTACAAGATTCGTTCTTTGTTGATTCTCCTTGAATCTTTTACATGTCTAAGAGAATAAATTGTGTGAACAGGTGCCCAATTCTCTGGTTTCTAATCCTAGAAGAGACTTAAAGATATGTACAACGATCAGAAGTGACTGTGTTACCACAGAAAAGCATGCCAACATTTGCCAGTAAAGCCCTGATAACTGACTGCATATATGCTATTTTCCTGTCCAGTTAACAAGAAAAACACTTCAGCTTAAGCCAAGAGTACTTAATCTTTGTCACCAGGTGGAAAGTTTTTTAAACAGGTAGTGAAGTGTTGTACATGATGCCACATCAAACCTCTATGCTGGACCTACTGTATATGTAGTAAACCTCATTCAATATGAGAGAGATGCGGGGTGTGGGGGGCAGCTGGAGCAATTCATAAAGCCCATTTTTCCTAGGGGTACACTGGAAATGGGAAGAAGGTGTGCTGGGGGCCAAATGATTGTTTTCATGAATCTTATCTTCCTGACAGCTGCAAATCATTTAATTTCCCTCCCAACTTCAAATTGGCTTTGTGGTGAAAGACAAATTTGTTATGCTGAAGTAGTTCAATTTTTTTGCAAAGGTACCTTAAATCCACCAGACATACATACACTTCCATTCTCAAAAAAACCCACTTGAAAGCCACTTCAATGTCATTTTCTAGTATTTGTAAAAGTCATTACGACCTTATGGCATACCATTGCAAACAAGATACAGCCCCAGAAAAGATGTCTCAAAGAGAGGATACAATCACTGCAGGATCCCTATCCTGTAGGTGTTGTTCAGATGCATCAGACATATGAGACCTATAGAGAAAAGTGGGCATAAATGGAGTATATTCTGGCACTTACTTTCAAAGTAAATGCAAATCTACTCGTCAAATCAGCAAGACTTGGATTTGGAGTTCAGTTTCTTACCAAAGGGTTGCAGTCCATTTCAAACACAATGGTAATTTGCAGGCACTTTCATACTGTTTCCAAAATTAGGAAGAGATAATTAAATTCCATAAACAAATGCCTGGTACTTATCTTGAGCAGACAAAGATATTTGTTGAAGATACCTGATGTTGATGTCTTAGAATATTACCAAGAACCAAAGTTTGAATCTGAAATGTGTGACAGCTACAGATTTTTTTTCAGCCTCACTTCCTCTACAAACAGAGGAGCATCTATAAGGTCCCCAGGAGTTTTATTATTTGTCGATTAATCTAATCATTCAGCTGCAGTCTAGTCTCTAGACAAAAGGGTCTCCACATCTCAAGCTAACACTGGAATTCAAAGTAAGTTTTCAAATATTCGAGTTTGACCAAAGTCTCAGTTTGAAACATCAAAATTCCATAGGCATCTATAAGTTTGATTACGGAGCATTCCTTATGTACCCAGCTTGATAGGACCAAAGGACACAAACTTTTTCCCCCATGAAAAGGTACTTTGGGATTCATAAAATAAGTATTTATTGAACTGTCTCACCTGCAAGGCTTGTCAAAACAGGCATTCTCAGAGCTTGTCTATGAAATCAGGCTCCACAGGGGGGAAAAAAAAAAAAAAAAAAAAAAAAAAAAAGTCAGCTGCACTTATACCCCTTTTTACTTCACAGGGTGAGTTGCCAGAGTATTCACTGGGGTACGTATCTAAAAAAAACCACCTTGGTTACTAACCCAAACTATTATGGAAAATCATACCTGAAATACATTGAACTTAGTCACATAGAAGTGTGCCAAACACTAAAATGCATTTTCATGGAAAATTCTACTGCTTATGCTCCTTGCTATACAGGCAGATAAGATACTTAACAGTATTTTGCCCACATATGCAGCAGGAAAAATATGAAAATATTTTTTTTTTGCTTTGTTTTTCCCTTCTATCTGCAAGTAAAAGTTGCTAACCATTTGCATTTTATTCATTTTTATTCATTGTTGTTTCTGTAAGCAGCCTTACCATTTTTCCCTTGATTGTAGAAAAAGCGATGTTGCTTTAAAATACAAAAATAAACATCTGTCAGCACATTGAACTTACATCTACTTACATAAGTATACCTGTCCCTCCTCATCTCACCACTCTGTAGTGAGCCTAATGCTAATATATATACATGCCTGTTCAATTAATTTGTTATGCATGCCTCTGCATAGAGAAATAAAGAAATATTTCAAAATGAGATATACCTATCTGGTCCAATAGCTTTCAGTGACAGTGGCTAGTAGTGGATGCCTTGGAGGCACACACTGAATCCCCTGACAATCCAGAAATACTATGCTGCTAGGCACAGGTTTTCAAACCTAGGTAGCTATTGGTTTCATTCTGTGAAAACATATGAAGAACTTAGACTACTTAATTCAGGTCCATTTCCAATACATTTCTTTGTTTGTTCCTCATTCTTGTCCTAGGAAAAATGACATCTCACAAAAAAAGAAGAAATAATAAGTACAAAAACACTATCTTTGATTTATCTCCTTTTTGAAACAGAATTAGGAGTAAATTACTGGCTTTAATTTCTATCATTTTCTAGACATCTTCTTTATGTACCATACTTTGTTACTGAAGCTGGGTAATCAATCTGAACACTGCAGTCATGAGAAATCACTGCATACCAAATGACCGATAGCCTGATCTGAGAGTTATATTCTTCACAAACAATATTACAAATGTTTTCATTGAAAACATTGACTGAATATTTACATATAATATCTATTTCAAGCAGGTGGTAAGAGGTGTGAACTCACAATAAATTGATGGTAATTAACAATTTTATTTTTTTCCACCTCAATGCATTTAGAAGGGGATTTTGAGCTATGAACTATGACCGTTTCCTTAAAAAGTTTAGTAAGGTTTAACCTATTAACAAAGGACAAATCTGTTCTCTAACATGGCATTCAGAAAGCAAACAATGAAAGAGAAGAAGTTTTAAACATTCCAAGACCAGATTGTCCAAATCAGAGGTTCATAAGAAGAGAACAACTAAGTAATCAGGAGTACCCTGAATAAGATGACAAGTCAATGGAAAAAACAAAGAGCCTTAAAATTGGCCAAACCTCTGATTAATTTGAGAATTGTTCCATATAATTGCACACAAAACTGATAACTACAACTGCACAGAAAATATCTGTCAGACAAGTTTCTTAATTACAACTGGCATTATGTAGCTGCAGAAGAAACCTGCTAAAAAGAGGCCAAAATATCCATAGACCTTCAGCTGGAGACTTTAAAGCATTCTTTCACAGGGAGAAGAGATGCAGAGTTAGTATGTTTCAAAAATATTATACTGTTTCAACAAAAAGCAAGAGGCATTAAAGGTTTCACAGGTTACCCAGCTCTTATATATTTCAGAAGGCAAATTAGATAGATATCAATGTCTTTAAAAGCCATACTAAGAAGGAAACATAAGGAGTGAAGCAGTCCACAGAATACCTCAGTATAAAATTAAAACCACAGAAAAATCACTTGTAGCAAGAAATGCATTTTGTGCAAACAAGAAAGAAATAGTTGTTCCAAAAAAAAAAAATGTATCATGTTAGTGGCATTAAAACTGGGCCATCTGGAGTTGAGTGCTGCGTTGTCCTCCCAACCACTTGCTTGAGGCTTATAAACATCATAATCATAAAAGCATGCTTCTAGAGGGAATAGAAACTGCCCCAGGTAACCATGCCTCTGTTAGACCAAGATGATTTAGACCTCAAAAGTAAATAGGCCACAGCTATTACAAGCTAAAGAAATTAGGATAAGATAAGGTAACACCAGAAAGGTAACAGCTTCAACAATTTGCAAATGAAGAGCAATGTATGCACTCCTGTGAAGGTTTTCAAGGACACAAAGAAATTTGTGACCTGTAACAAAATTCTGCTTCTGTTCACGTTGTAGCAGGTACCACATTGCACATATTGCAGGACTGCCAGCAACATGTTATTTCTCTTTCCTTAGCCATGAGAAGATATAACTATCAGCTTTTTCCTAGAATGAGGCCTCCATAAAGTGGTTTCTTGCTGCAAACAGTGAAAATAATCTTAGAGAATCCTTAGGATGGCAAACAAGCAGAAGAGCTATTCCAGTTTCAGCAAGGCAGGTGGGTAACACATTTCCCTACAGGCTAGTACATTTTGACAGCTTCTCCTCTCAAAATCTCATCCCAGGTCTGATCTGCTACTTTCTAATTACCTGTCTTCGTGCTTAGCCCCATGTGTTCCCTTTCTCAAAATCCGAGTGTACTGCTTCCCTTTCTTGCTATTTTAAAATAGTCTGTTCTCTGTGTTCAGAGTGAGCAGCATGTTTTTGTACACTAAAAGAAGGCAAGTAAGATTCAGGCAAGACATTACCAAAAAAATCCAGCAGTAAAAATAGTGAATTCCTGATATAAAAGCAAGGATAAAACAGGGTCTACTTAAAGCATTAGAGGTTTTGTTTTCCTGTTAAGCCACAATGAACTACAAGTGGAAATCAAGCATAATTTTAGTTAACTCAGCTAGTTTAGAGGTGTTATATATCTGTAAGGATGATTCAGCCCTAATTTGGGCAAGGCATTATTTTAATATGCTTGGAGAGTATTACCACTGCCAAAATTACTCAAGCCATCAGCACTAAGGGAAAAGCCACTTCTTACATTCAGCATATGGTCCAGTTAATTGATAGAACTCGATCATTCCCAAGGACACGCTTGCTACTAATGTATTAGCTCCATTTTGAGACTCCAATCCTACAGGTAGTAATGGAAACATTTGACACATCTGGGTACCTACATCTATGAGACTGAAAGGAAATACTTTGCAGATATGGAAATAACCCAGAAAATCACATCCTAAAGATCTTCTGTCTAGTATTCTCATCTATTTTAAGATACAACAGTGGGAAAAACAAGGGGGGGAAATTGTTTCTGGGAAGCAAGAAATATACTCTGAATAGTACTGTCTTTTTAAAAGAAAATATATTGTCCATGTTACCATAACAATTTGAGTGGACAAAATCCTGTATTTGCCCCAAGAATAGAATAAAGGCCCAATTCACATATACATTATTGCAGATTTACCCTTGTGTATCTCCTTTGATATATGTGCATTTTTCTATAAACAGATTAATGGAGGACCAAAATAAGCAAACACAGCAGATTATTCATCTTTTAACCTAGTTACAGAAGAGCCTTCTTTAGGAGTAAGTGTTTATTTAGAGGTCCACAGATGTTTAAGCTTTGTCATCACTGCTTATTGTCAGACTAAACAGGTAATTCTTTTTTATTTAAACCATCAGATTAGTTTGATATTTATCACCATGGAGCAGATTTGAACTGATAGCACAACCTTGCAGGAGACACATGAATCTGTTCTACAAAATATGATGCAAGGATAAATAAATAAAATGAGAGTTTGACACTTTTTAATACTAAACTAAAACTGTAATGTTTCCAGATATTGGAATTGTGCCAGAAGAGCTTAGTACATCACCTGCAAGGCAGGCAATTCCAGTGCAGTTATTGCTCTGCTTAACCAAAAGTAAGACCATGAACATTGATTTATTACATCCCAAATACGCATTCATGTCATTGACAGCCAAGGGCTGAGAAATGCCTTCCTGAGCTCAAGAAGATTTATCTGACCAAGTTCTCTAGCAGCCTAAAAAACCACTGTGTATTCTTCTAGCCATGTGGGTTTCCTCCTATTTTCTTAGGTTCTTCACGTAATTAATTTTCTAAATTCTGTTTTCCAAGTGAGTCATTCCAGATGTTCTATCTTGCCCATTTTTGGCGTACGTGTCACAGCTCTAGTCCTTCAACTGACCCAAAGAAATTTCAGAAAGCATCTGCTAACTAGACAAGTTGCAGAGAAAATTTGTATAAAAAGTGACTCTACAAGCAGAAAGAACAGAAGTTTATTCTTCAGGGAAAAGATGAGTTTTACCATGTACAACAATATAGACAAAGCATGACTAATAATGATCATCCTATACAGATGCATAAATGGCGTGATACTCACTTAATGCTGTCGGCGTTGAAAATGAGAAACTAACTTAAATGTTAAATAAAAATGAAATGGTCAAAATGCCTGTTTTCACATGCCTGTGTATAGCAATTAAACTAGCCAACATACACTTGGCAATTCTGGCATTTTCATGGCTTTACTCATAAAAACTTTGCAAAATAGAATGCATTTAGAAATACAGTCCAGATATACCTTACTAACTTTATGAGCATTGATATTACCAGAATTATTCTTTGTGTGCCCTCTCTATCACTACAAATCTTTCAAACTACTGAATGCAGTTACCAAGATGAAGGCTGGTACAATTCAAGAACCTGTATTACTTATTCTCCAGGGAGAGCTTTGTCCTAAGCTACCTCACTACTCAGTGAGGGTGCATGCTAGATTATTACATGAAGTCTATATCCCATTAAAGCTTGAGGTCTACTTGTAACTACAACACTAACTTCTAAAATAATGATTTGATCTCTCTTTTTAAGGTCTGGGCTCTATTTTACTTTTGGGGTTTGGAGGCTTTTTTTGAGGTGCAGGGGGATAGTTCTGCATCCTACTAGCAGAGAGTTAATTACTTGATCTTTTAAACACCTAGATTCTGGTGTCCAGACTGAATTGCTAGATAATGTCAAAGAATACAAACGGGAATATTAAATATCATTACAGAAAATGACTATGCCTGGGGTAGAGGAAAGAAGACATAAGCAAAGTTCTTTTTGACATACAAAGGTTAGGGTGTTTTTCACTGTGCTCATGGAAACACGGGAGATGCTTCTGACATCTGTTGCTGCAGAATAAAGATAAGCAAGGGAACCTTTTCAGAACCTTGAAAAGCTCAGCTTGATTTCTTAGCTGGGTAAATTGGCCAGGATAGAGTGTTGCAGTCAGGTAACTATACTGTTTTCAGGACCTGAGTTAATTCTGATTTTACAGATAATTCTACATTCTGCTCCATTACAATAAAATATTTGTTACCATATCCTGTTATTCTGATTTTTCAGATGACTGACATGCCTAACTTTAGACATACTTGTTAAATTGTATCCTCAATTGCCATACAATTATCATTATCAGTGACCTGTTTAGTAGAACACTTGCCATAACTTAGAATTAATATACTTTGTTGTGTTTGTATTCTGGCTATAGTAGTAAACACCTGAAATTTATGGCACACAGAATAAAAAAAATATATGCCTGGCAACAGAAGCTATTTGCAGAGAAGACCTGGGGTCCAAAGTGTGCTGCCTCACTTCTTGCATTCTATCTTACAGTTTCAATTTCCTCATACAGAATTTTAAATCAAAAGTAAATGCACAGAAGGCAATGGAACAATACTAGAGAAAAACCAAAGCAAGGGAAAAGAGAATTCAGGATCCTCAGTCTGACCTTTACAACACTGTAAGCACTTCTTTTTATATCTCAGGGAAAAAAATAGCAGAGGCCATTAGGGATTCAGCCCTGTTCTAATACAAATTGAACTCTAGCACATAAACACAGTGAGAAAATGGAGAGTTAGGAAATAAGGATCCAAGAAACATTTTTCCTGTTTTATTTCTAGAAAAATATTTAAGAAAAGATGGTTTCCATTACATCTATTACTAATTTTGACATGTGCACAATAGGCAAATAGAAAAACTTTGAGAATATATTTGATTAAAATGTTGGTAGAGTATGGTAGGAACCCCTTTTCCCTGTTGATTCCACAACATCTACTATTTCTTTTCTACCTGAGCCAAAGGAAGTAAAAGCTTCCGACCATGCACAGAAAGATCACAAGCTACATGGAACTGTCTGCCCAGCCAGAGTTTCCTGTTTGTATATTCTGCCATTTTTTCCAGCAGCAGTTCACTGAAGAAGGCAGCCTATGCATCAGCAGCTGCTGTTAATGTAAGTGGCAAGCAGACAAGGTTTTAGCTTGAGGTGGGTAGGAAAAAAAAATCGTGATGGAGATTGAAGGAATCTTAAATGGTCCTTCCTGGTTTTGATCAAACAGATACTGTTCAACATATTGACATGCAGGCAGAAATCTAGCCTTCCATACTAGGGATAAGAGTCTAACATAAACAATCATCCTTTTCTCTGTCAGGTTGCTCTCATTTTTTTGTAAAAACAAAACACAATTTTCTAAAGACACGTCCAGTATTTCATTTAGCATTATTTCTCTATGACATCAAGAATTGTTCTATCGATCCTACTATAATTCATTGTATACTTCTTTCTTTTAACAGTAAGGTTTGTTTTTTCCTCAGTCTTATCAAAATTAGTTCATCTCCATTAAACATGTTTTAGTTGCATCTGACATTACTTATTTCCACAGCTCTATACTCATACTGCCAATTCTCACTTCATGTTTTTCAGGAAAACATCTATCTTTATGTCTTTGCATCACCAACTACCAAGGATGCAGTTTAGAAATCATATAAATTCTGGCCTTAGCTACAGATTCCAGAAAAGTAGTCTAAAAGTAATTTGAGTCTTTATAAAACTGTGTTTTTTAAAGGTAAGGGTGCTACACAATTAAACCTTAATGACTTAAATAAAAAGAAAAAAAAAGCACAAATTTGAGGAATGCATTGCTGTAAGATATAGGTATTTCTAAGTGGTGAAAGGATGCCTGATTTTATTCAGTTAGCAGACAGTGATTAATCATATAAGCAGAGTATATATTGCACGTTAAATGTTGAGCACAGTCTTCCTTCATCTAGATTACAAGTTCAAGATGCAAATTCATATCCATGTTTCAAAATCCCCCAAATCTCTATGCACTTCACTATGAAATATTAATATGCATAGCATGAATCAGCTGACACTCTATGGCTCGTTTGGAGGATGCTATTCCCTATATGACTGCTTGGAGAGTGTATTTCTACAGAACAATTGTTGAGGGTGGCAGTGGTGCATAAACTAAAAGTATACAATAGTTTTCTGTTGCCTAGAATTTTGCTGAATTTTTGCATTATCATTTCCCAGGTTATAGCCTCTCAGGCTTGGCTTCTCATTCTGGGGGATTTTAAAGAAAATTTCAGAAAGAACTGTTCCACCTTTTCCCAAGAACGATGCTAGGGAAAAATAGGTAACTGCCAATTACCAAGAATATTCTATGTATGAACTTGAAGAAGTTTCAGACTTTAGGGGAAAAAAAAACCTACCAGGGAAAAAAAAACAACCCTAACACATGCCTCCTGCTGCCAAGTGAAATTGCATGAAGAACTGATCCAAACTGAACTCTCCAGAGATCACCAGCAAATCTTATAGTATGACACACATAGCCCTGCCCCTGACCCAGACAGTTTGCGTATATTATTAACTAACTATGCTTCACAAAGCTGATCAGGAATTTGCTGATTGCCTTTTATTAGAAGTTTTTATTAGAAAAGTTACTGACAAAACCTAAATGTGACAGGGTTGCCAGTTTCAGTGCACAGTCAAGAGAATGACTTTTATAGATGCAGCATGGGATGGCTCGCTGTGTTGTAAGAAAGACCACAGCTGACTCCCTGCTTCTCTTAACAGAGCCGTTGGCATCATAATGGCTACTAAGCAAACTCATGAAGAAAAAGACCCTAGCATAAATCCATGGCCACCTTCACATCTTGTCCCATTAATTCTGACTAAACACAGAGGAGAAAACCTCCAACAAGAGATTTTTTTAAGGTATGTACAGTTTCATAACAGATAATGTCAATCTGTCTCCAGAGCATGCACCAGCCCTAGTGTTCCAGTAGCAGTGCAGTTGGTCTGCTCAGGAAACTCACCTTGGTTCTCAGGGAGCCAGATCAACTCCCCAGCCTTTTAGGACAGAAAGGGCTTTCACAGTTTGTTCCTCATCTGGATCTGCTTTCTGACCAAGTAGACTGCAGTTGCCTGTGTGAAGTATGAGAGTGGGAACCAGGACCTCTCTGGTCTATAGTTAATGAGTTTAATGTTCATTTTTTTAAACAAGGTAAATAGCTGAGAAATTGGACAAAGGTACATTTGGCAGAACTGGATATAGAACTCAGACTTCAGATACTACATCCTTCACTCATGTTTACACAACCCCTTTTAAACACTCGGGTTGGCATGTCTGAGGTTCTAGACGGAGAACTCCTGTGTTCACCTTCTAACTTGACTTCCAAGTGCAAAATGCAACATACAACTTTTGAGCAGTCACACAATAAAAAGCAGCTTGTAGTATTCTCCATTGTTTGAAATTAAAGATAACATTCTATTTGCAGAGTCAGATATAAATCCAGAGTAGCCCTATATACTACTTTTATTTTGATGGAAATCAGGATTTGGTCTGAAAGTCTGTGATATTCACTGACTACAAAATGAGAGTGCCAATATTCTACAGTATAGACAAAGGGGAAAACGAGATCCCAGGGGAGCATGCAATTTGATGGTGGGGGCAGGGCTGAACTATTAGACCTTCATGCTCTGACTGGTAGGGTCTGTTGCAGGAATGTGCACTTATAAAAACTGACAAAACTCAGTACAGCTCCATTGGCCCATTCTGCATGTGTAAAAGTCATAAAAAATATCATTTAAAATGTATTGCTTAATATCCCAAGAAGATTTTCCAATTCAGTATCATTTGATTGACTGATACAGCAGAGAAGCACACAGACACCCTGAGGAGATCAGGCTGGCAATGGCATATGTGTGATTACACCATCCATTTCTTCCAGTTATTTTTCCTCTGTGTTTATTGCAGTTGTTTCTCATTTGTAAATGAATGGCAATATATTCCATTATTTTAAATTAAATTTGGTGAATTTTAGTACTCATGAATCTCGAAGACAAATTGCAGCAGCTGGAGCCACAGACTAAGAAAAATAACATTAATGGTCTTAGATTATCCTGTAAAAAAACCAGAGATGTCACTCCCTGAAAATGGCTCCTGTGGAAACTGTCATAAAGAGAATGGGAGGGAGAATGAAACACTAACACAAGTACTTTTATTTCAAAGAATTGAAATTGAGTCTAAAGTGGTTCTTCTCCCATGCCAAAAGTGTGAATTTCAACATTTGGTATTGCTCTGAACATGTAAATAACAGATTAACTTAACTTTATGGCTTCTTCGCTCTTGTATACATTTCTAATTATTTCACTGGAAAGCATAAATAACAGTATTAGCTTTGCTTTCAAATCAAAAAGGAATTATTGTGAACATATGATGACCATTTTTAACAAAATTATTTTTCTCATTTCTTCTACTATTATGGACATCCAGTAGAACTTTTTCTTTATGTATTATGTAAAGCTAAGCAAGTTTTTCTTTATCAATAAAGTATTAAAATAGTATTAAAGAATATACACTTTTTAAAAAATTAATTACAATAATGACTGCATTTCTTCCGGAACTCTAGTGTTGCAGTAACCTGAGCAAGCAAATAGAAAAGGCTAATGAAAATTTGATTTATTTTTTTTTTCTAATTGTCCAGTAAAGTAAAATACACATTGTAGCTAATCTAAATTTCAGCTAGACCTAAACACTCTAGAGATGAGAATCTTGTCTATAGGAAGATGTCTTTCTACCAGCTGAAAGGTCTGGATTATTTTACAGCTTCCCTACAATCTTTGCTTCTGGCCAAGATTTTCCAGGTGCCACTATTCTGGCAGACAAACAAAATCCACTTTTGAAAAACAGACTCAGAAACTCTAGCAGCAGGCAGCATGCCAGTGGACTGACTGAAGAGATGTGGGCCCTGACAGACTACAGAACACAGATGGTGCTGTACTCTACACTTCAGCCCCTATAGGGCTGACAGGAATCAAAGTCCCTCTTAGGGTTTATCTTCTTAGCAATTCATAATTTGCAGCATGCTAACCATCCTGCACTAATTCCTTCCATGGACAAGTATTAAATCAACCTGGGATCTTAATGGCTGTTCAACCTGAATCACCTTAAGACTTTTCCCAATGACCTTGCTGTCTGCTATATCTCAGATATGCTCACCACTTCACCTCCTTTTTCCACCAAGTCATCTTATATAAATGGTCCTTAGTATACTGAGCCTGTTATTTATAATAACAGTTAAGAAATAACAAACAACTGGAGGCAATAGAAAACTGTTGGGTTTATAATAATGGTACTTACACAAAACATGCAACGATATATTTAAATAGAGTTCAAATACTGTAGAAACTTGAGATAGCTTGAGTTTTATAATCTTGATATGCCTTGATATGTCACTGTTTTGATAAACATTATAATTTTATCAGACATTTATAAAATCAATTCTGCTTCTCTAGAGTACATAGAGCTGTTGTAGAACCCTTAAATGGAGCTCCATGTCCAGTGATGAGATATAAAAATAATGAAAACACATGTATTTACCAACAGGTAAAAAACAGTGTTTTTAAAAAATTTATAGATTACATACAGATTCTACATACAAAAATTTTGAATATCAATTAATTTAGTTCATAAGTTCATGTAGTTCTAAGGTGTGACAGAAGTCTCCAGTTCTCAGGATAGACACAGCAGTTTCTGTTACTGCCATTCTTCCTTCTCTTTCTTCTGCTAGTGACATGATTCTCTTGGAGAGTTTACAACTCATTTGGAACCCTGCTGCATTTTTCTATTAAATTCTCACCTTTCTGTCCAAATTTTTCACCATTTTCTCTGATTTTGGCAACATTAATCTTTATGTTAGTAAACTTCAGATTATTTAATCTAAAGCAGCATACTCACCAAGAGGGTAGACAACATGAAAGCATAAAACCCTTAACCAACATAAAAAGGCTTCTTTCTCTCTGACAGTGGCAAAATTAAATAAACTTTAACAGGAACCAAATCAGATGCTTTGCCTAACAAGATCTATTTTAAATGTAAGTTTTCCACTGGGTCCCCCGTTATCTTTATTTTTTATATACTTTTTTTTTTCCTTCCCCCCCCCCCCCCCTCTTTAGAGCTAAGC
>JAVJGG010000021.1:22376810-22397962 GCA_035590195.1 Aviceda cuculoides | reverse complement strand
ATCAAAAAAAAACAAAACAAAAAAAACCAACCCAAACCCAACAACCAACCCCCCCCCCCCCCCCAAAAAAAAGAACCACCATTCTTTTACAATGCCTGAGATATATCATGCATAAAGATCACCTTATAACATTCACACCTCAAATATATACACATTCAGAAAGGTTAGTAGCAACAAAGAGTTTAAGTGAGGACAATGATTGCCAGGAAAACTGACTGTGTAGATAATAAGCACAAGGCTCAATTGCTTTCAATTACTTCAGTACACTCAGCTGATGAACTACAAGGAATCCGATTCTCTTTTTTATTGCTTACTACATATGTATATACCCACTTCTCAATCAGCATCAAATTCTTTTCAACAGATGACTGAGATCTATTAAGCCTGAAACTCACATCTACCATGACCTCAGATAGGTATTTCCTTAGAAAACCAACATTTTGTACTGAGAACTTTAAAAGCATTAACTTCAGCAATATTTAACAGACACTGACTTAGCTGACCAACAAGTTCTTCTTGCTGAAAACTAGCTTACAGAACACTACTAATGACTCAGATAACCAATTCTCCTTACTAATTTCACTCTTTAAATTTTACCCATGTCTGTACAGCAAAATTTAGGAAGTTCTCAACAGTATTTCACATAATGAATGTAATCAATTCCTCCTCTCCAGGATATTTATCTGGAAATGCTTTAGTGAGATACCATCATAAGAGTGAGACTGCTTGTCCTCTGATTTTCATCTTCATAGTCCAAGGAGGAATATTGTCAACTACATGCCATTAGCTATGGTCCAATACATACAGACACACATAGAACTCATTTATCAGAAAACCAATTAACATTCTCAACTTTTCCTTCAGTATCACTTTTTGCTACTCAAATAAAACATACTGTTATTAAAGTGTAAGAAATGGAGAGTGCCAAATGATTTGTGAAAAACATGCGCATCTCCGATTGTGTATCCTAAAAGCACACATTTTTTAAGTATTCTGAGACTAATTGAAATGCTTTTCAAAGATTTTGCAACTTTATTCTTCCATGAAATCTCAAGGGATAACATGAATAAACAACAGGTAAGATGATTTATCTGTTTAAAGTGAAAAATGTGGGGTTTCTGAATGACCCGATGTCCTAAATAAGGAGCACAATGTCGTTAGTGGTGGAAGCATCTTATTTCATTCCTCTTCTGTAAAACAATACCTTCTTAAAACTGAAGGGTGCACCACATCTACATTTGTAATACGTCTTTAGATCACCACATGAAAGGAGCTGTACAACTGCAGAAAACTATCAATACTGTTTTCTACTCTTTCCATAAACAGAGACACATTAATTACAAAGGATAGTCAGAAGGCAACAAAAATTGTTCAAAAGGGAGACTTCGGCATTACACAATCAACAAACATTTCTCTTCTTTAAAAATCATGATGATATGAAAAAAAAATTGTCCATTTTAGCAATACTCTAAGTGTTGCAGATACAGAAATAAAGCTTAAATAGTTTTATAGAACTTACTGAGCTACTGAAGTTACATTCTGGGAGGTATAAGCTTTTGCAGTTTTTATGAATGCTATATTTAGCTACCAAATAGACATGAAGAATTTCAAGGGTTTAAAGCTTAAAGGTGAGAGGCAAGCAGTATGTTGGGAAATAAAGCTAATGCCAGCTTTTTTTTCTGGAACTAATTTAGGGAAAAGGTTGTTCTGTCATCTAGCCTACCCAGAAGTTGCTCATCTGCTTTGCACTACAAAAGACAGCGCAATGGAGTTCACAGGACTGTTGCTTAGAAGTACAGTATAGTTTCAAACAACATTTTTAGTGAAGTTAATTCACACTTTTGCCTGAATGAGCCATGGGTACCATATGTATTTTTGTTACAGCCAGCCTCCACTTTTAGTGACTCATTCACAAGAAAAAAAAAAAACAATTTCACTATAACTATGAAAGCTGACTACTTTTTGCATGTGCTGGGATGACCGCAGTTTCCCCACCATCAATGAGTAATTGAAATTCTGCCTGCACCAGTCACTTAGTAAAACCTTTCAAATGAAAAGACAAAGTTGATGAGAAAAAGACACAGTGATACAAAGCTGCTGAAGACTCTCATTATGTAAGCATCCCTACAGCAAGGTCTGAATGGCAGATTTTAGCTGTTCAAATGTAGAAGAATTTGATGCAGCATAACCTTGGTACCATTGTTTGTCCAGAGAATTCCTAGAGCAAGATTATACACTACAGCTGCCCCCTCCCTTTCCAAATACAAGAGGGATGGAGACAACAGAAACAATTTCGTGGGGAGAATATTCTTCCATTACTCTGGATCTTGGTGGATCAAGCCGGCGTAAGGCCCTGTGTCCTTGAACTTACCAAGGTGAATCAGGCCCTTTGCATGTAAACTATGCCGTGCTTTTCCTGTTGTAAAAATGGCACAAATGGAAGCTGGCTGAGTGGTAGTTGCCATAAATGTGGAAAATACACCGAATTCAACCTTCAACATTTGTAATGTCATCATAAACTTCTGTTAAGATTAGTATTTAGATTATTTAGATGTTTAGGGGGAAGGGAGTATCATTATGAGAAAACTTTTGCAATAACATAAATGAAAATTTGTGTAGACTGCTTAAAAAGAAAAAAAAAAAAAAAAAAAAAAAAAAAATCTATGTGAATGCAACCCTATGGAGGGCACATTATCTTAACACAAAATAAAACATCAGAACAGGGCTGTGGAGTATGTGGTACAATGTCACAATAGAGTATATCTGAAAGAGTTACGCTGCCACTGTTTTAACAGGAAGTATTTTAGGTATTTTAGATCTTTTCTGTCTGGATTATCCAGCTTTTGGTCTCACTCACTAGTAACTAGGGCTAAAACAAGAAGTGATTTCCTTGTCCTATCCTTCTGGTTTTCAAAGTGTTTCCAACTCATCTTTCACACTCTTCTTTCCTTCATTCACATGTTGTTTGTAACACTTAAGCCTGTAGACCCCAAAAGTATTTTGTGGGCATTTTATTCATGCCCTTAAAAGTAGAGGCCTGGATACCTGTCCCACCTATTTAGACTTACGATTTACATAACCAACATGCATATATCAGATGTTTACATTCCCTGAACAGCTAGACAGATTCTCAGCGGATTTCAGATGGAAAGAATCACCACCTGGAAGTGGATAAACTCTCAATTTAGACTAAGCTTCTGACTTAGACCTTAAAGCTAGGTGGGATTAACTTGGATTCTGCAGTCTAAATGGACAAGAAAGAAAAGGTATAACCAGTCCTATTTTACAGATAAGTAACTGTGATAGATGTGCCCCTTCCAAACAGAGTTATATGCCCCTTCTTGAGCTATCTTTTCACAGTACCTCAGATTTAGGATTGGCTGTTCAATATTTCTTTATATCAACCTTTTAAAAAAAAAATTTAAATTAAATGGAAAGTTTTCTAAATATATTCAATAGCTTTTATATGTAGAGTTGCAACAGCTGTTTGTGCAGTCAACAATTAGTCTGTTTCTGTGGGATTGTGTCTTAAACTAACCAAAGCTCTAACGTAACAAACTTGTTCTCTTGGAAAACTTATTAAAATAAAAAAAAAAAAAAAAAAAAAAAAAAAAAAAGCCAAAACAATCTACTTGCAATATATTCAAAGACAACTGACACTACACCAAACACTTTTTTTCAGCTACAAGAGAAAGGAAGTAGTGTTTAAATAGGCCAACATTAAATAATATTTTTTTTTATCAAATAAGATCATATTTTCTTGCACCCAGGTTTTCAGCATGCCCATATTGGAGAAATAATCACCAGGTGCCTGAATTTATTGCCAGATCAATTAAGAGGAAAGCATCCAACAGCCAGTCACATGTGTTTCTCTAGGATAAAAGAACTACAAATTAATTTAACTCTTTTACTGAAGAATAATGACAACCTCAGACTTGTTCAGCAAGCTTTGGTATAAAATTTTGTTTTTCCTTAAAAAAAACAGGCCAAATCATAACTTCTAGCTCCAGCTGAAACCCAAAAGAATACAACAGGTTTTTTTTCTCACAATGGCAAAGTTTGAAAAGTGCTGCACTACTTTAGAACACTCCACATATTAATCAGTACCTACTCTTAAATATCTTAAAGGCTCATCACTAGTTTTGATCTGTGAATGGAAAAATGTAGACTTTCCAGTTTAAGAGGAAAAAAGCAAACACCTCCAGACGAGGCCTAGATGAAGTATCAATCCTTTGCACAGGTAAAAATGACTCTGAATCAGTTTAGGCTCAGTTAAAAGCTGAGAGGCATGGCAAACTTTTTGAGAAACCTAGAATGAATTTTAAATCCAGTACAAAGTCTAAGACCAGAAAGAAAGAGAATCTTTGCATAATATCTTTCATTCTTGATATCCATAACAGGGCACACAAACCTTTTCAAATATCTTTTCTTTATTTAATCTTCTAGATTCCTATGCATGCTCTCTCATATTCAAGCCAGAAGGCAATGAACAACTTAAAGTCCTTCATATGGGGGAGAATCTGAATTCTGTGCTCTCACAGTTGCTAACATCCTGCAAAGTCCACAGGGGGAATGTTTTGTACAGAACTGATTGCCTTCCTTCAGGAAGAACTCAACAGAAAAGAGGGAATCCACACAATAAATTCCCAAAACCCAGCTCTGGAACACTGAGACCACAAATAACCACACAGGCTTTTGAAAGAATGCAGAAAGATTTTTCCATCACAATGTCAGAAATCACATAAAACAATACCAAAAGGAAAAGGTCTAGAAACACACTACTAGTAATAGGTCACATTCTAATCTTTTCTTCACCATGACCAAAACACATGCAAAAGAACAGTGAAACCATTTCTTGAAGTCTTAATTGCAAACATTGATTTGAAAACCTTTTTTTTTATTATTATTTCTATACAATCATCATGTTGAGGAATGGTAGGTTATTGCTTAATATTCATAGCCATTTGGTGTCAGGGCAAGTGCACTCTAATACAATTTATACTTGCTTTTATAGAACTTTTGAGCAATTTCCACTTATCACAATATTCAAAGCAAAGAAGCCGTTTTTAAGCAACATCCTTTGAAGTAACACTAATCTGTAACTTGATTTTGATGTTTATACACAGGCAAGCCATTGATTAATTTGGGGAACATCAAGAGCTCAAAAAATGTTAGTTGTAATTGTTTTGTCTAAGGAATATTTTTCAGGTTATCTTCCACTGAAGATAAGAACATTGTTACCTGAAACCCTGCGAGCACTGACTCTGGCACTGTTCTGATCTCTACACATAAATAGCTATCCTATATCATTCTCCACGTGGACATTAAATAGACACAAAATAACACTGCAGCTCTGCAACAGATTTTGTCTTGTCTTGAACATAGTTATTTTGGAGTTTAGGTGGCTGACAGACAATTTATAAAATAAGGAATGAACATGAATAAATTAGACTGGAAAGTATGGCATGGTACACATAATTATTTTTTGCACAATGCAGTCAAGATCTTCCTAGTAATCATTCAGAGAAGTTTTTCTAGAATGGCTGAATACATTAGCTTACAATTCCCATACAGATTTTGGAGTTGAAAGTTTTATTTTTGAGCTTTTTGATTCATCTGATGTCATGTGTAACTGATAGTTGATTCCAGCTCTGTTTTATTTTAATACCATCTACACAGTTGCATATTACACAAGCCCAAAAAAAAAAAAAATCTCAGACAGAAAACTCTCATATCTTCTCATGTTTTTCATTACCTATATATTGATTTTTCAAGAGTATTGTGCTATTTATACTTAATAATGCAGTAAGAACATAATGATTTGGTTTCAAAGATGCTGAGACCTTGCAATTCTCTTTTACAACAATCTGTCTATTGATGTCCAGCACTTATAAACTCAAAACCCAGGACTTTAATGGAAGGCATTTAATTCCTTAAACTAATAAATAACAAAACCCACTAGGGTCTCATTGCAAGTGAATTTTCAAAGGACAAATTAATTCTGAATCTTAGTTCTTGCCACCAGACATGCAGCCACTTCTGAAAAATTACAATTCCTTGCATCTAAAGTCTAAAAAGTTGTCTATAAATCAATATGGAATTAGTATTTAAATATTAGGCATGCACAACAGAAGAAGGAAAAATGCAAACTTCAATGTAGAAAAAAATACCTATGACAACCAGCATGTACAGTACAGATGTCATTATGCAATCTGCCTCTCCCGTAGGAGAAAATGGATAAGATATTGAAAAGCAGCAACTGGTGAAAAGTAATTAAACTGCAACTGACAAAAAGGTTGGAGTGACTAACAGTTGCTGACAAGCTCATCTGAAGAGAATTTCAATAACTCACAACCAGAGACGCCCACTGAACACAGTACTATCCACTTATATGATGGCTCTCTCTTGTTTCTTTTTTTGGATTGAATTCAATTACTCTTGAGTATTATACTAGGGCCAAGTAAGTGGCAGTTCTTTATTGACTTCAGAAGATTTTGGACCTAGGTGATATAGTATATTAAAATAGAATAAAAGGGTCAAGATTATAATAAAAGAAATTAAGATTAACTATTTATGTTGTCATGGATCCTTCAGATCTAGAATTTGATCCTGTCTTCATCTGTAAGAAACGCTTTTTCAATAGAGAACTCCAAACTCAACACACACAACAGCAGATATAAAAGCACATGCTTAACCTGCACAGCAGCCATCTGTCTCAGAAGTATAGATATATTTTTCAAACATAGTTTTTTCTGTTTCTCATTCAGTTGAAAATCAGATCCTCAACTTCATGTGGATCATCTTTTGATCATTTTTCCATATTTAAAATTCCTATTGAATTGCTTACATCTAAATTAGCAAGTAATGAGGACCAATAAAAACAGATTTGTAGAGAGAAGCAGTTGGTGCTGAGGGCCCAGTGTCCACACTATACATGTTTTAAGCAGTTTTACTTCAATAAGCTTTGGTCTGGTAAACAAGATGAATTATCACCTGCAGATGGAATGAATTAACTGTGTTCCTGCACATTTCCTACAGTTTAATTTCATTTGAGAGGAATCCAGTTCATGCACACTGAAACTTCTCCACGATGTGAACTAAAGCACTGGAAGTAGGAAAAATCATGAGATTTAATTCAAAAGCACTGAATCCAAACCAAAATCCTGAGATTTTTACAGAGGAATATCCATTTTATAAGTTGTCAGGAATTGTACATAAATGGAAGCAAACTCACTTGAAGCCTGTATAGGTGAAGCCAAGGGGGGGCTTTGGCAGAGGAACTTTTTGGAGAGGAGGGATGGAGAAGGACAGTTAGATCACAGCCTTGGAGACATCATCTGATAATTTTTCAACTTGTCCTGGCTCACAAATTACAATGTGGCAAACTGACCCTGTGCAAGTGACAACTGCTCTATCTGTTGTGCCTAAGATACATTGGATGACATTAATAAGAGATTGCCAACACTGAAATCATTGACACTCCACTTACTGAAAGGTTTCTGGAAGGGACAAAAAGCTGTTCACTAATGCACTGGCAAAGACAAGATAAACATAGCATTCATCTTTTCTCATGGAAAACTCTTCACAAGTTACTTGCTATTTTCCAACCACAAAAGATAATCACACAAGCTCTAAAGAAAAAAGCAAACTCTAGGCAAGAAGAATGACATTTCAATACTTCCTTGGAACAAATGAAATCCTGTTGAATACAAAACCAGAAGAACTGCCACATCAGAACAAGACAATAATCCATCCAGTCTGTTATTCTGCTTCCAAAAAAGGCTAATTGTAGCTTTTGAGAGTAGCTCAGGTTCCCCATAAACTGAACAGTTCTGTGCAAGTCTGAGAAATAATTTTTAGCCTGACTGCAGCCTGCCCAAAAAGTCTAAATGTAGCAAGTACATGTGATCACAACAGGACAGCTCTGATTTTCATTTCATTTAACATAAGTACCAACACCAGTTTTATCCTGCAATGTGATCATGTCCCACAAACCTAAAGAAGTGGCATAAGGCAGTAATTGCAACACATACGTCTGAAAAAGCAGAGACATTGCAGAAAGTTGCTTTGACATTCGTGATTCTTTTCTCTTGATTGTCCCCATATCGGCTTGCCTGCAGAACTGTAAAACTTAAGATTTCTTTTATTCTTCCCAACCCTTCTTTCTTAACTTCCATTTGGGGTCATATTCCTGGACCTGTAGGGAACAGCACTTACTCCTGAGAGTAATGGCATTATTGTAACTACAATCACTCATGTAAGTGCTATCAAATGTGAAGAGTAATTACGCACCCATGGAATGCATGAAGTTTTTCACAACAGTGTCAACGTTTATTAAAAGTTAATATGACTGTTAAATCCTTGGAAATAACAATTACATTTCACAATTAGTTTTTAAGATGTTTTCTCTCATGCATAGAAGTTTTAAATTCCTTTCTTATTAATGACAGAAAAAATAGTTTTTGTGTGTGCGCCCTACTGCATGCATGCACATGTGTGGTTGCAAGTGAATAAACAAACCTACTACATGCACTTAGGTTGTCTGAAAATAAAGTTCTTGATACAATTTATTCTTCTTCTGATATGGAAGAGCTCTATTTACCAGCACCTTTCCTCCTGCTCACTGCTGTTATTCACTAGTGCAACTTGTGATAGTAGTCCTTGTGATATGGACAGAGTCCTCCAAGAAACAGGACCAAATCCACCAGCCAAGTTCACAGGAATTGTACAGCAGTCAGATGGTCATTAGTGATGTCGCTTGTCCAACAAAAAGCTCTTGGTTCCATTTCCAGTACCATCAACTTCTTATCTCCCCACTGCTTTACTGTGCAACTTGCAAGGCATTTTCCACAATTCCACATAAGAAAGCTTTGCATTTATATCATGATTGTACACAGAATGGAGTGTTCTTCTGGGTGTGCTAGTCTCAACAGGTAAAATGTTAGGGATTTCTAGTTTTAAAGGAAAAGCATTGTTTTTATATATACTTCATCTTTATCTTCAAATTAGAAAAAGGCACAGGTTTTCCTGATAAATATCAGCACCATTCCTTACCCCTTTTTGTCCACCTAGTCATGAGTGTATTCACCTCTGTATATGTAGTGTTTTTTTCCTAGCCCTATTCGTTTTGCTAGGTTATTTTTCTGTCACTTACTTTTCCTTCATTTTATTTTTTCTGTTCCTTTTCCTATACTCTGCATCTTCTTCCTCCTTTTTCCTATTCTGATGCATTTTTAGTGCTTCTCTTTTCTTTCACTTCCTAAATTAAGAGGAACTTTTCCTGTCTGATTTCAGATGCTTTCACATGTTTTCCTCTCCTCTCTGCTCTATTGTTCTCATCTCTTTCTCGACACCACTTTTCTTCACACTACTGGTCTTCAAACATTACAGTATCTTTCAGCACTTGAGCAAGGTGGCCAACAATAATATCACTGGACTGAAGACTGAATAAATTTAAGCAATCTCCATAGACCAAAACAAAGCATGTAGAGCAATGTATCTGCTAATCCTTTTAAATACAAAAGAAGCATTCAGAAACAAGGATCAATCCTCTCTATTCGCATTCTTATATTTTCCTAACCTTAACACCCACATGACCTTGCATGTTGTACTGTTACTCCCTAAATCTCTTTTCTCCTTCATTTTTTAGCACCTTCATTTCCCTGCCTCAGCCCAAAAATTCGAGCAACTGATGTAAAAGGCTTAGGCAACCATCTGAATTTTATTCAGAGACTCTGGAAAGTAGTTTGCAGCTTTCCTACAACACAGCAACCCCTAGCCTTCAGTGAAAACAACACTGAAACAGTAAAAGCAACCTCTTCAGTATCCACTGAAGTCTAGTAAGAAACATAAGATCTATCGTCACCCTAAATACATGGTATTTTGCTTGAATTAGAGTACACAATAGCTGTGTGTATTAATTCTCTACAAACGAAGCAGTATGACTATATTCTTTTGAGGGCCTGCAGGGACTAGTCCAATATTGCCCACTTTTAATTGTGTCTAAAAATACATATTTGCTTACTCAGCCAGCTTCTACATTTATTTCCCTAAATGTATAAAACGGCTGTGGTGCTGCAGTACAAGACTGTGTGACCACGCTGTGTCTTGGAGTGCATTCATCAAATTACAAAGGCACTGCAATCAGACAGACACCAAGCCAAGTCACCTCAGGCAGGGACGTTTCAGGGGAAAGTAGTCTTGACAGAAAATATATTTTAATAGGCTCTACTTAACAAACAAGACTGAATCTTATTTTGTGTTTTCAGAATTTAAAATCTGTTTCTCTTAGGGATTTTTGGCTGTATATGCTCATTATACCTTCCTAGCACCTGATCCAAACAGAAATGCACAGCTCCTTCTGCTAACAGATATCTCAAACCCTAGGGAGATAAAGGAATTTTTATACCTCTTGACCATAATAGCTTTTACTTTCATACCTTTCAACCTGATGTGGTCATAGTATGAGGTGTAGAAAAATGTAGGACAGAAAAAAAAAAAAAAATTACTATTGCAGAAAGTTTCACATGAACCAAAAAGAATTTCTTGATAGCATTAGTAAGTGTATCTAACCCAAATATCCTGACTGTACATTTCCAGTGCAAATTAGTTATAAGTCTAAGTAAGCTAGCGGGAAATCCTG
The DNA here is from genome assembly GCA_035590195.1 of Aviceda cuculoides. Taxonomy (NCBI): domain Eukaryota; kingdom Metazoa; phylum Chordata; class Aves; order Accipitriformes; family Accipitridae; genus Aviceda; species Aviceda cuculoides. Next base: position 22,387,320 of record JAVJGG010000021.1, on the reverse strand, counting down.
TGAAGGAGACAAAAAATCTCAGTATAAAACAATGGGGCAACCACTGCTTACAATAAACAGATCAGAGCAGATACATGTTCTATCAATAGTTACTAGTTTATAACCACTAGGTTAAGTGCCAAGCACAAAAATTACCCATTTATTGCTGAATTCTGCTGCAGTACTAAGAATGACAAAAATATTTTGCTAAAATTAGAATATATTGTATTTGTTTGGGGTTTTTTTAATATCAATTACCTAAATCATACTAAGACAAACTCAAAAATTGCACAGAGCAACTTAACTGTATCATGCCTTAATTTAAAGCTATTATGGTATCCAATGTTTCCTTGACACAAGACAGTTACGTGCCAGGGGTCTAAACAGCACTAGTCCAAGCACTACAGAGGTGTTCAAGTGACACCAAGCCAGCTGAAAGAACAGACAAAAAGCTGATACACAGGATCTTCATTAAGGAATATCTGAAATACAGAACTAAGGCTTAGGGAAAAAAAAATCAACTCTTATTACACAGTCCATAGTATTACCTGGAAGTCTCCTCACAGTCTCTTGTCAGCATGTTTGGGGTTTTTTTTTTTTGATGATGAGCAGAAATTCGTTAAATTTTAGTCAACTATCTCTCTTCCACCAGGTAGCTGTAGATGACTTTATAAAAGCCCCAGAAGCTCAGCTGTTACAAATTAGCATAAGTGGACCAATTTTAAAGGAGCCACGCAGATTTACACCAGATCAGGATTTGGCTCTCGATAGCATTGTTTGATTTTTTTTTTTTAATGTTTTACTTATAATATGGCAGTTAAATTTGCCCATAGGCTTCATAAAAAAATAGTATTTTAGGCATGAGGAGACAAAGGAGGCCAAGAAAGACAAAATATGCCTTGTTGTATATAACAGTTGGTATTAATCTCAAGTAGTAACTAGGTCAGATGCATGATACCATTACAATGTCCCCTTAGCCTGAATGGAGATTAGTATCAAAGGTCCAAAAGTATGATTGCTGTAAGGCTCCAGTTGAGCAAGACAAACAGTGAGTGGGTTTGAACAGTGCAAGACAGTACGGCAAAGAACTGCATTTCTATGTTATAATGAGACTGGATTGTTAAAGTAAATATTAACAAAGACTTGAATTCTTGAAGTCAACTTACCTGTTCATGGTTCTGCAGCCTGCAAATGGATGCAACTCAAATCTTGAATCAAAAGGACAAATCCTGATCCCGCTGAAGTTAAACAGAATCATGGTCCAGGAGAGAGATATACTGATGTCAGGAAAGGAAAAGTTTCATCAGCTATCTAAAATCCATCTCTGCACCGTATGTTTCTATTGTGTTATGTGCTACAGTTTTAAGCAGGTGTTTCTTGGGCCTGTTTTTAATGAAAGTGTTCTATGGGAGACTTCCTTTTATTTAGCAAAGAAATTACAGTGATATCTAGTGTCCCTATACCTCAGTATACAACCATAACCACACATGTCCACAATACAGCATTATTACACGGTTTTGTTCACATCTTTCTTTTCTCCACTCATTCAAAAATCATCCACTTCTCACAGAATAACTGACCACTGCGAGGTCATTCCATCACCATACTGAGCTGTATGACATCCAACAGCTACACTGTTGAGGATATGATGAAGTAGAATGCCCCTTCATGAGAATTTTTATGCAGAGCTCCGACGTCAGTGATTACTCGTTTACTGGACTCTAATCATTGTTTAAAAAATTACCACTTCAACCATTCAAAGACAAGCCTAGAATGCTGTGCTGAAAAAAGCTTTCATAACCTCTTTTACAAGGGGAATGCATTTGGGGAATACTTAAGAAACAAGGGAAATTCTAACTAGATCATATATATATAAATAATTCTAAAATTAGAAACATTTAGTCTTTTCCCAAAGGCTATTGATATATCCAGTAATAGCTATTACTAGCATTTCAGATACATGTGGCTGGGGAAAGGAGGAAATTTACTTCCGCAGCTTCACCAAAGACACAATTCACAATACCAAATTTGAATGGGATCAAGATTAGTCTTCTGACTCCAGTCAAAGGGGTCATCTATGTTACAGGACAGGAGAATGAATTAATCGGTTATTCCAACAGCGTTAGCAGCTAGATGGTTGTTCAGCCAGTTCCTACAACTCTGAAGTTGCAGACCCATTATCTTTCCAATGCTTTTCCCTGTCTGTATTATCAGATAGGTTTTCTAGCTTCTAACCTGAATGTTCCTCACTGAAGTTTAAGCCCATTACTTCCTGTCCTATCAAAGATGGACATAGAAAAAGAACATTTTTACATGCTTTGAGAGTTTTACATATTAGAAAACCATTATAATTTCTGTTCGTAGTTTTTCTTTTTCAAAGCAATCACTTCATTAAATTTTTCTTTGCTGGTGATATTTTCTAGATCTCCAATCACTCTCAAGGGTTTAGAAAAGTGGTTTAGAATTCTGAATTGAAATCATCACCAGAAATGTTATTTCTTGTGTTACAAACAAAGAGAACTAAAATCAGCTAAAATAACCCAAGCCAAAATAAAATAAAATAAAATAAACCAAAACAGGCTCAATACTTCCTACTTCATGGGCATACTATGGTGACAGCTTTGCATCCAAAACAGTAACTGAAAAGCAAATATAGAAAAGCTAAAATATCCTGAAATACATAGTGATAGAACTAGTAGAGTTAACAAGCCCATACAAAGCTGCCTAAAGTAAAGTCAGAAATAATTACTGGTTACAAAAAGTCTTCTTGACAGCATTTAATGCTGGTCCCTTGAATTATGAGAAGTATGCCTTTAGGGCAGAATGCATGTAAAGCTTGAAAGTCAGGAGTATACTTCCAGTTGGCAGTTTTAATAGCACACTTCCACGCTGTGCTCATTTTTATATTGTTAGTAAGCAACTTCTTAAGGAAATCACATTGCAGTCAATGTGCTTGTATAGGAATTTGTTCTTGTCCACATCAGTTGGCAGAATAGCAAGTATATTAGAGCTGGCCATGTGGTTCAGCTTAATGCCAATAAGAAAGAGGGCCTTCCTGGTTTTAACTATACCGTTGGAAGGAATTCAGATACAAATGCCAGCATACGCTTGATTTGAATATAGCAGCAACTTAGATGTAGCCAAGGTTCTGCAACAGTACCTAAGAAACAGCAATTTTAGAACACGTTACATAAAAAGGAGATGGCAAGTTTGCATTAACCAGTTTGCAAGAGGGATTCATTAACCTAGTCATGATAGGGTGCTGGATGACAACATGATGTAACCTAGAATATACGAAGAATGGTACTACTGGTGCTAATCCGGAATCATGTAGTTGAGAAGTGAAGTGATGTGACCCATCACAGCAGCACACTTCCTCATCAGCCTTGCTCCCCTTCCAGATTTAGCATATACCTTGGAAGATGTTGAGTCAGTACTTGCAATTATTACTAACCTCTTCTTATTGCACCTCTGTTTAACTTTTTGCAGAAAAAAGATACAAATCTTGTCTGTGAACAGCTCTGTAGAAAACACTACTCAAAATTAAACCTTATCGCTAATTGTATGTAAAGCTCAGATTAAAAGTGTTTGCACCATACGACTTAGGTCAAAGCAACAACTATTAGCAGATGTAAAGAGTACAGTCTGATAACACTTTTAAACAAAAATTGTTAGGCAGTAAATCCATTGCGTTTTTGCATGTAAATATACTCGGTTGACGTTAACCATATTCATAGAAAGACAGAGCACAATATTGATACAGTATCACCCTCATATACTGACACACGTAAATACAGTCCTCTCTGGTCTTCATTAAAAGGTAGTATTTCAGTTTAAACAGCATGTCCATAGTACATCCTATAGCGATCCTCCAAAGTTTTTTAAAAGTGGTGGCACCTCAATCTTTTGTAAACAAGGAAGAGCACGGGAAGGAGACACAAAGGGGTATGAGACCACAGTTCAGTAACTTTCAGGATGCTTCAATCACAAGTTGTCTGCTGCCTCCTAAATGACAGCTTCCTGGGGCATGTTGACGACACTGTGCTACTTTAAGATTTTTTTTTTTTTTTTTTTAAATGCATCTTTTCTCTATGCAAGTAGGGTGTCTAGGTCTCACAGACAGCAAGAAGTAGTTGTCTGGCTTAAAATTGGTGTTTAAGCTGGACTGCATTTCACAGATGTTTTTTGTGGGCACTATTTTCAGATCACACAGTACCAGGTTAAAAATTATATCTTCTTTAGAAATCTGACAATACTTTGTCACCTGAAAGTGGTCCATGTTTTCAGGGCACAAAACAAGGGAAAGAAACAGTCAGTTTATGTATATTCCTGGATCTTTCCACCAAAGATGCCCTGTTCTGTGCTTTGCAGGTACACCAATGCCGCTGAAATCTACATCTCCTCACAACTGACTAAGCAACACTGCCCTAGAGCCTTCACATGTTGTATTCCAGTTGACTAACAAATGCTGTCTTGTTTTTGGAGAAGCTGCCTGCAGCACTGCAATTGCTTCTGGTTGCATTGTATTCTAGGGAAATTCTCCTTCAGGAATTTTAACTAACTGTTGGAGCCATGGGGTTAAAAAGCCTAGTCTCAAATCTGGGTGGAAAAAAAAAAAAAAAAGAAAGAAAAAAAAACCAAACAAACAAACAACAAAAAACAAAACAACAGGAATCACATATAAAAAGAACCTATACCTAGCACTGCTGTTAAAGGTTTTTGTTCTTTCATTTCTTCTTGTGGTCTTTTCTGCTGAAGATCAAGAGTCCATGTGGGCAACCTTCTCTCCTGCATATGTTGCAGTCTGAAAAGAGGCTTATTCTGGTTGACATTATCAGACCACTAAAATTTCTCAGTGGTAAGACACTTCCTTTTCTTTAGCCCCTTTGGTCCCTTCTTGCTCTTGTCAACATGTCCTTAGCCAAAATATTTCTTTTGCCATAAATAAATGTGGAGCCATAGAAAAAGGGGAACTAAATAGTATGTAGGGCCTTCATTGTACTGTTTACACCCCCAGGTGGAAAAACTTGAAGTAGACAAATAGACAGGACAACTTGAAGGAACTCTGTTTTCCTGAACATCCTTTCTTCTGAAAGGATTTCCTTTCTCAAAGGTTTATTCTTCCACAAATACTTCTCTGATCTTTCTTTGAGTGCATCCTCCAATTAGTCATAGTAATAAATATTATTTATTGATAAGAAATAAGCATAATCCCTATTCTTTTGATATAAAACATTTCTATGAGAGAATCCTTCTCATTTTCAGTTGAATATCAAAGTGTGTTGGTTTTACTTTTGATTTTTGTGTCAAGTAAGGTGTAAGCATTTTGTTAAACAAATGATAAGCAAAAGAAGTAAAGCAACTCAAAAATCAAACTTGATGTGACTCAGCTAAACGATGAGCTGCATACAATTTATTCCAACAGAAAAATGCTGTGAGTTTGGGAAGAAAACTAGCTGAGCATTTGAAAGATAGAGCGTAAAAGCATAAAATGAGTTAAACACTGAATTTTAATTTGCATTATTGTTGTTAATGTCATTATTATGACACAGCTGTTATCAGAATGCACAGGCATAAGGTTCATATCTATCCCTCCTCTGTCAGATTTAAGGTATTTCTAGTTTTGCTGTATTTTCTTAACAAGTGCATTAATACTGATGTTTTTAAATAGAAAAGACTATATATATTCCCAAAGCATTCTTATTCTTAAGGTTTTTTTATACAGTTTAACACAGACAAAAATGTCAAGACCATTCCTTTTCGTTAAACAACTTAACTTATTCTTCTGATATAACCTCAGTTGTTTTTAAACAGCCTCAGGCTCATAAAAACGGAGGAAGCTTGTTTCATAAATAGTTTAAAAACAAGGTTCAGGTGAAAGTAATTTCTAATTTTAGAACATATACATACAGCAATACATATGTATGAATTAATGGCATAGGGATGTAATGTGTTGGTAGCATCTTATTCAAAGCCATTTTTGTTTAGCATGTGCTAAACAAATTCTGCTGGGTAGAATAATTTTCATACTTATGGGGAGTAATCTCCAACAAATTAGAAGAAAAATAGACTGAAACAGGAGACACCCCCATCCTTCCCAATGTCTCATCTTATAACGAGATAAACTTTTTTTCTTCTGATATTTGAATCAGGTCTTCTGTGTTTATTAACCTTTTCCACTCAGCTTCCAGTACACCTGCAAATACTGTCACCTCCATCTGCTGTTTAATGTCACCCAGCTATACCCCTGTGGATTTATTATTCTTTTGTAACATCTTTTTGAAGTCTTGCTGCTTCTCTCAATGATGTTCATGCTAAAGATTTCATTAAGTTCAAAGTGAGTACGGACAGGTTACCATCTTTTTATAAAATAAATAGTTCTCATCACTAGATACACTACCTTTTGTTAATGTGATGCTGTTGGTATTTCCTTGTCACGTGAACCTGTCTAGGTAGAGAAAATCACCCTTTCTGGAATGGTAAAGAATAGGTCCTAGTGAATCATTACTCCTTTTCACTAAAACAGAAACAGTTCTAGCACTAGGAAAATACATTAGTTGAAGCATACTCAGAAAAGATTGGCACATTTGAGTGTAGCCTCTAGCCTCTTAAAACACTATCTGATCACAGCCGGGTCACTGTCTCCCCTAAATGAACTCCATTCAGTTGTGTAGCTTTAGTGCTAGGAGAAACTTTCAACAAATTCCTGTAATTTATGTTCTTTTCTCTCAGCTCCTGATATAAATCCTACTAGGACAGCTTGGCGCCTCTGGCAACAGGCATAGCTGGTAAGTTCCACTGGGAAGGTAAATCATCATTCACCTTGAAACACCTCCAAAATGAAAATATATATTTTTATAATAACAAATTCTCTAATATTGGCCAGGCTTTGTAGCCTACAGACTTCAGAACAAAGACATTAGATCTCAGCTGCAATACTTGCACCAATCCACGCACTCCATGCAGAACATCTTAGCTATACATTCTAGCTAAGACTTCTGTGTCATACAGTTCACCTTAAATTGGTAAGTTGTGAGCGTTGACACCCTCTTTAACAAAGAATTTCCAGACTGCCTCTCATATAGTCAGGGAAATAAAGTTAAAAATTGTTAAAAGGAAATCCATAAAAGGTCTTTTTGTATTTCAGGACATAGATACGATGTGGCTTTTCACAACAACCACCTGTGTGCTTGCACCTTGATGACCTCTGAGTCATTAAAATTTAAGAGACCTATTCAGAAGGGGCATCTCTTACCTCCCTCTGTTGTAACTGCAGACTCTTTCACAATATAGGTGTTTATAAAGGAGAAATGCTTACCTGAGAGAGATAATAATGAGTTGTACTACCACAGACCCATTTTTTTATCCATTAATTGTTTAGCATATCCACAAGAAGACTAAACATTTAGACCTATTGGATACCCATTACATGTATGAAAAGTATAATAGTAACTTGCCAGCTGCATACCTTACTCTGGAAAATTATCCTCATTATAAAATATTTATTTCTCTGTATAGACATAAAGTAATAGAAATAACAATGCTTGCAAAATGATGATCTAGTGGAGAGATGATCAAAATATTAAATGCAATGCCACAATATGAACAACAAAAACCTACATAAAAGTTGCCAATATATAGCACTGACACCACTTGAAAATATTTGTGCAGTAGGGACTAAAATGCAAGACTAAAGTTAAGCACTTGATTTCACAGTTTCCATGCAGACATTTTACACCTGTCATCTTTCTGCCTTGGTTGGCAAACTCACAAGGTGCCTTGAACCCCTGCAGGATACTGCTGTGGGAAATACAGCCTTCCTGGCAACAAAAACAGTTCAGCGTGGTTGAAGAGAAATGAGAGCTGAGACATTGTCTGATGGTAGTCTTAAGTTACAATCATGAGAAATAAAAACTATTCATGGGGACAACATCAGAGGTAAGCCAAGGAGGCCGATACAAGTAAGTGGATTCTACAGTTACACAGCAGATAAAAGATAGGCTTTGTAAACACTGTAAGTGCATTTATGATTTACTAACCCCTTTGCATTAGTTAATTGCCATCTCTATTTTCCAAAGTAAACAGCTTCTTTCCTAATTAATCATGATTTAAGTGAACTAAAATTGTCACTAAAATTAAACTGACAAAGTATCTATTTTTAGACCTTCTGCTGTTCTTGATTTGAATTACAAGTTGCATATACCTTTTAAGCAGGCTTTACTTCTGAAGCCAAAGTTCTCTCATATGAATACAGTAAGTGTGATGGAAATAATGTGTAATTTAAAAAATCTTCAACTTTGGATACACACAGGTCAGTTTCCCAGCACTACATAAATCAAAATCAAAGTGGACATCCTCACAGATTTTAAGGACTGTAAAAGCAAACATGAATAGCATTTAATCAAATCGATGTAGCACATGGAAACCAAAGAGCACCTTTCCTTACCAGTCACAGTCCCTGAAAAAGCATTCGCAATGAAGAATAAGACTTACATACACTTATGTACCTGTTGTTTGAAAAATAAATCTGTAGTTCATACAGAGAGAATAATCTCTCAAGAAAGACGGATGTTAGCTGCCAGGACCAAAGCTCATGAGATTACACGGAACTATTTAAAAAAGGATCATTTATTTAAAGTACACACTGCAAAACATTCAGCACATCTTTCTGATCAAGTGGAGTATGTAATCACCTCCTACCTTGTATTTGCACAGGCAAAGTTCTTGGAGCTGCTGTACCATATTGGTACTAAAAACAAAGGGAATAATTTCTTCCTAAAATGAAAAATGGGAACTGCCACCATGGGTTTGCCTTTCAAATAAAAAAAAGGCTATTTATGAATTAAACAAACACAGATATAGTTCCTCATCAGACTTTAAATCTCATTCCTCTTCAACATTTTCTCCTTGTAATGTCTTTCCTACTGCTTAAAAAATGTGTAAATTCAGCTTGAACTTCATGCTACTTGCCAGACAAAAATAAACAACAGGAAAAGAAAGGGGTATCTCTCATGCACATATCTTCACTTCTTTCCTAGGACACTGTTAATGTTTCAGGCAAACTGTGAAGTCTAACTTGCAATGATGAATCCTTGTAAGGAATCCTATATGGTTTACTGCCTGTAACAGGTATTTCAAGTGTAGAAAAGACATATTTGTAGGTGTGGAAAAAGGAGATAAAGTATAGGATAACCATCCATTTCAAGGCAGTGTTCATATTCTGAGAACATATCCCCTTAACAAGTCATGCAATATGGTTATTGCTGCCTTCGTGTATGTCTATAGCAATTTGAAGCCTTAATCATTATGCTTGATACACTCAAATTGTACAAAACAGAACAAATCAAAGTTGGGCCCTTCCTCAAGGAACTTACACATACAAGACAAGAGACAAGTAACTACTTACAGGGGAAATTCAGAAAAGAATTCCTCGGGGACCTAAAATATGGACTTTACTTGTTGATATTGCTCATTAAAAAAGACCCTATGGTGAAGTTACCAAAAGAACATATGCCTAACACATTCTATTTCTTTAATACAAGATGACAGAAGAAAGAAAATACTGGTATATAATATCATATGTGAGTGTATAAACCTATGTCATGCTAAAAAACGAATGCTTAAGGGAAGCTATTGCCCATGCTATAGACCGTGTAAAGTCACATGCCAGATACTTTCTAGAAGTACAGAAATAAAAAATAAAGAAAGCGGGGGGGGGTGGGGGAGTCACAAGAATTGAAGTTTCTAGGGGCTTGCACAGCCTTGCATCTCCTACTTCACACAATGATTATGAAGACTCCTCTGGGCAAAATGAATCCATGTTCCTATTAAAGCCATGGGAACTATCTCTTCATTTGCATGGACCGTGGTTTTACTAAGGGGATTGGGGGACCAGTGCACATTGGGGCATGAATACATCAAGGCAGGAAATGAAATACAGAAAGTTCTGCGAAGCAAGTATCAATAATTAATGCTTTTTTCCATTGATTTTTCAGACTCTCATACCATATTACAGAGAGGGAGTCCAAAAAAGCATTGTCAATGACCATAGCTTGGGCCACAGACTATGTAACACAAAGGAAAATGTACACTGTATTTAATACTGTCAGTTCTGATATCTTATTTGCTGTGTTGGGTATCATGAATTGTACTACACTGCACAGTCACAAAGAACCTTCTTGTGATAGGAGCAGGTATGAAGTTCTTATGAACAGCTTAATCTATAAAAGTTAACATTAGCACCTGAGTAAAAAAAGACAAAAATATGATGCCTCAAAAATCAATACTAAAACTCCTTATTCTTTTTAATATGAGTTCTGAAGGAAGGAATGAGAGGGTTTTTCTGAGGAAGAATTAACTAATTACTGATTAAAAAAATATCAAAATTGGCTTGCAGCAAGCTATATTTTGCCTGTAGCACAATATAAGCAATGGTTTATATAAGAGTAACAATTTGTAAATGAGAAAAATATTCTGGATACTTATATTTTTGTTAGTTACACTTTTTAATCTATTTCTATAATGTGTTCCA
>JAVJGG010000021.1:22348307-22376710 GCA_035590195.1 Aviceda cuculoides | reverse complement strand
TTCCATATGCCTTTGAGGTAGCTGGAAGGTTATCACTCAGTAGGCAGTAGTCCCACGTATCCAGTGAGACAATTCAGGGCTCAAAATGTAGAACTGGTCATGCAGTTAGAAAATTATACTATTGCTGATATGGAATAACTTACTGTTTAACTAGCTAACTCATATAGAATGTCACTTGGTAAAAATTCTGATATCAAAGAAAATTTATGGGTGAAAAAAAAATGCAACAGGAGGTTGCAAGCCACTATGCTTTGATCTGGATCAAGGTTTTGACCACCTTCAAGTTTGAAAGTGTTAACATAAAAGCTATTATTCTTAGAAACTGCCATGTCTGCCCATTAAATGAAGGTTCCACTGGCACATGGAACACTTCATTGTTTTGGTTTGGGGTTTGTCTGTTTAACAGAGCTGTCTTTTTCTTTTTTTCTTTCTTTGTAAGATGGCAGACTGCCCTGCTTCTACATGCAGGAAGAATCTGCCTTTGTAAGAGCTTATTCTCTCCTGCCAACCCATCATATTTGCTCACCTCTGTAATTAACAAACCAAAAATGGCAATGGATCTGAAATGGCTGTATCAGCTTTTTATCAGCTTTACTGATCTGGAAAAAAAATCAAACACCACTTCCACTCACAACCATATTAATCAGAGTTTCATGAATAACATCTCGAGGACCTGATTTATAAAAAATAAAAGACCACAGAATGAATTTACTTGGGGCTTAAAGCTAGATTCACTTATTTAATTTTATTCCAAAATTACTCCCTTTTCATACTGTTGTGCAGTTAACAGACATTTTGAAGACCAAAACAAAGCCTGTTGTGAAAGACCACTAGCCCAAGCACTTTCTGACAGCCCTTATTAGCCAAATTAAGAGGAAATAAGCTGGGCCCAAAAATGAGTTACCTAGAATTGGACAATATAACATAATTTCACGTACAAATTTTAGATGTGTAGAAAAAAGGATATTACAAAATCTCTTCAAACAGAGAAAATATGCTAACTTTCACTACCCAGAAAATATGACATTATTAACTCAGCAGGCACACTATATTAATTTCTGAATATGTAGCATTTTAGGGTATTTATTAGAATCATTCGTAAATGAGGAATTACAACATTGCCTCTTGCCTATTTGTGTCCTGCCCTCTTCCTCCACTATTGACAGTGTCAGTTAAAAGCAATAAGGAAGTACACGTCTTTAATAAAGCAACCCATGCTCATATTCCTGAATGTTTAAATGCAGCCGCCCTTCCTTTTTAATACAAAAATAGTTATAAACTCTAATTCAGTCGTCTCTGCTTGTAAAGCACCAATACAGAGAGACCAAAATCCTGAATGATGTCTTTGGGTGGTAGCACAATATAGACTATTAGAGCTGCCACCAGCTTCCTGGAGATTAATAAGGGACAGATACTCCCTCATATTGCTATGGGGAACTGCTGAAACGTAAAGCTAACAAAAGGTGTATGTGAAAAGACACGCATGTTCATATCTCTCTCTAAACATGTTCAAGAGGTCAAAAATTTCAAATGTCGGTTTTTTTAGATGCCACTAACTCACCACTCTACATACACTCTATATGTACCCTATATCGGACATGGGCTTCATAAGTAAGAGAGACTTCTTTTTACCTTAAGGAATTCACATAAGGTTGGAGCTAAGTCTGCATTACTAAATATACAAGCAATATAACCTCAAAGTTTTTCTTATTGGTAAGCATGCAGACTATATGCTTTTAAAGCAGTCACAAGGGCACTAACAGTGTCTTGTGGTATTACACAACAAACTGAACTGTGGGTTCCAGGCACAGTATGACCCAAAAAGGATAAATTAATTGCTTTAACATTTAGGTATGATGAACCAGATGAACCAGAAACTGCAGAGTTTTGATAGAAATTACAGAAAGAAGTATATGAAAACATCAACTAAGGATTTCACTTACACTAGGTGTTAGTAAGGATTTCATATTCCATCTCAGAACATGAATGAATATTCTGCTCAGGTTATACAGCAGTGAATCTGGGTTAGCAATATTAACAATAAAAGGAGTGTTTAAACTGTATGGGATACACATCTACTCAAATTCAAAATAACTGTTAGTTGAAAAGGATGATATCTACAAGTCAAATGTTGGTAAAACAGAGCCACAGTAGGCTAGGACTTGAAATCAGGAGGTTCTGTCCCCATCTCTGCTATCGATATGCAATCTTGAACAAGTCTTTCTGTCTTCCACATTGTGTTTATGTACTTGTTAACTCACGCTATCTGTGATACAAGACAGAGTGCTCTATGTTTGTTCAGCACACACTCCCCATGGCTTGACTAGGCCCCATGGCCTCCTCGTGTTCCTACAACAACAGAGGGCACACATTAATAAATACCGAAGTCACTAGTGATTTCAGAAGCCCTTGATCGTGCAAAGCAAGTGAATTACTATGTTCAAATAATCACTCTTCTCAGTGGCTCTAGTTCTTGATTTGATCTACATGAGTTTTAGATACGAACTTTGCTTTCTGACAAGACTAAAAAAACAAAACAAAAACACATCAGCTCTGTGAAGAAGAAACTAAAATAGCTATGAAACCGCCTTTTTTTACAGGATTTGTGATTTTAAGGTCCTTGGAACAATTTTGTCTAAAACTGTGGGACCAGAAGAGTTTGTGCTAGTACTGAGTATTCCATGGTGAATCAGTTTATTTGGCAGCTGCCTGCAAAAGTTAGAATTTTAAGAAAAAATACAGTTAGAAATAAACTATTGCTCAGGAAAGAAATATGTCAGGGGATACAGGTGATAGGAGAAGTTTGAAGAAGCTAAACTTGTGTTTCACACCCAACAAAATGGTAGTACTTGAAGATACCAAATCAAGAATGATTCAGTAAAAAGGTAATACAAATTGCTGAACATAAAGTTACGCATTTTGTGTGATGAGCTAATACTTGACAGAAAAAAAAACAAATTTAAGTCTGATATGCAATAAACTGAAAAAAAACCAGAAGTATAACACCAGCGTGCACGGATAGGAAGAAAAGCTGGCAGACAAAAGGCAGAATTCAGCCAAGAATCTGAAACAGAAAGAGAGGTAAAGCAAAGCAATGAGGGGAAGGAGTTAAATGAATGTTAGTTAGTCAGCAGTTGTAGGTCTGTAAAGACCAAGAGACATGTTGATAGTCTCATGAAATAGGTTGAAAAACATGGCATTTGTCTTCTCTAGACAAGATTCTTCATTATATGTTTAAATAACTGAGAAACATATCTAGAAAGAAATGGGCACCTTTTGTTAGTGTAGACTTGTAAATAAAGAACAAAATTAATCAAGAATCTGTAGTTGAACTTCCAGATTTAAAGTATCAGTAGCAACCTCCAAGCTGTAATTATACTCTTGCTTGCTAGCAAAACCAAAAAAACTGATGAGTCTGGAGCAGAAACACTGATAAAGATGCTGATAAAAAGACACAGTTATTTTTTTAAATGTTATTTTACTATACGTAATGCACTTATATTTAGTTAGCAAACACACATGAATTTTTTATATATGTATGATCCACATACATTGTAAATATAATGCTCCAATATACAGTGGAGTATTAGGATAGGTGAACATGGAATGCTATGCAGATATGCCTGATACAAGACTCTCCAAGGGAGCGTAAGAATTTTAAGGTTTGGTCTTCAGCTGCTGTAAGAAAACCTACTTTGCTTCCTTCTTCGTGTCTGGTCCTGGATCTGTGTAGCAGTTGGTTAAGAATTTTTCAATGTAGAGTTTTCAACCAATTTACCCTTAGTGGACTACATTCTCCCTCTCCTCCAAAGCCATCCAAAAATGTAGACAATTATTTATATTGTGGGATAGGTGGCCAGTGTCTCGGTATTGCACAACAAAGTCAAGGCAATGGAGGTTAGGAAAAGAAAGGAACACAGCTGGGAAAGAGGAGGTAGAATTGCCTACTCCACTACAGCAAGAAAATTGTAGTTTGAATTTGAGAGCTGAAGAAGGAGTCATGCAAGAACAGGAAAGCAGGCAAATCTATTACATCTGGTGGTGATCTGTATTACAGAATCAGCTCTCACAAAGGAAAAGGATAAGTCCAAGCTGTAGATGGTTTGATTAGTCTCAGTACTTAAATCCTCAAGAGCTCTCCACCAGTAAACAGTGGCATGTGGGCACAGAATCAAGCTCATCTATTTTTCCTGCCAAAAACATATGTCAAATGCTTGGTTTTTCTTTTCAGGCCGGTAGACTAAAGTCAATTGATTTGAAACATTTACATTTTTGCTTTCAGGTATGCCACCAGAAAAGTGTAGTGAGACTGCAAGCACTGACCTGAAGTTAAACAGCACATGAGGCAAGAGAGGCAAGGATGCAAAACTGGAGTTACAACAAGGAAAAATAAAATGAGAAAGCTACTAGTTTTCCTCTTCTGTATGATATTAGTGCCTTTAAAAAAAAATATGCAGATTTGTCATAGGCCAAAGTAGACTGAAGTGATGCTAAGGAGGTCAGGAGGGGTTGTGTGAGGAGCAACACATGGACAACATGTTCATGTGTTCTCAGGCTGACACTGACAACTATGCCAAAGCTCATCTCATGAAGACTGAAACTTCTGAGCTCATCTGTTTTTTCTTCCATCTGTCAGCCCATCACACTTGTAGAGGTATTCAAAACCTAGAAACAATTGCCAAGGCAATCATCTATAAGATAGGAACAGGTTTTCATGTGGTCGCACAATATCAATGGGACATCTGAGAGCACATATAGCATGAAATGCAAAAGCCGCAGAATAGCTACATGCCTCAAATCATACCCTGACATTTTCATGTCACAGCAGCAGTTTTTTATTTCACGGTGAAACCAGTCCTAAAAATCATTATGCCAAGGAAATGAAAGCAAGGCAATAATCTCCCTATATCTAACTTAAACATTAATCAAGTTATTTATTTTCATGACATCTGAATGACTTTGACATGAGCAAAATCTAGCCATTCATCTTCCCCCTTCCTTTACATTTAAGGCTGTGTACATAAATGCTTTCTGTTTTCTTCAGCTATGCTAATTAATGCACATCTACTTAGTAAAGTTTTTGTGCTCTCTTGTAAATACCTAGTATTAGCCAGAGATGGTCATACATCTGGGTCAATAGGGGCCTTCACTATGAAAGCCTCCAATGATTTCAAGTGCATTGTTAAGCACTCCACCAACATCTGTGATTCTCACTTTAGAACCAATCCTGTATCATATCAAGGACTATAAAACCAAGAAAACAGTTCCAGAAAATATGATTGTGTGTAAGAAATGTTATAAACATACAAGAAATGACAGCTATGAATCCATGTAAGCCTGGGCTGAACTACTTTACCCATGAAAGCTAAAGCATTATAACAGGAATTCTTTGTTTATTAAATACACAAGTTATTCTAATCTGCATTTAGAGAAAGTCCATCACCTTTTTTGGCTGTTGACTAACCTCAAGCTTTTCCATCATTTATTGGAATACATTTTATTCAGATTTTATTTTATAATGTTTATAACAAAATTTAAGCCTCTCTTGGATGCTTGTGTTTATGCCATTTTTAAAGAAGCTTATCCCTCCAGAGATTCTGGGCATGAAAATTACTTCTACAGGGGGGCATATGTGAATTTTGGGATCAGATGAAAATAGGCATGCAGAAGCCTCCTGAGCAATCTAACAAGGTCTACCGCTGCAGCTTTTGTTTCCACTTTTCCTCATGCAACTGTGCTTTCAGCTTATCCAACAGACCTGCTGACATCACAGATCCTGAGATGTCATGGAAGCCACAGCTGTCTGAAGATCTGCAGACCATCTCTAATTAAGCCTACTTGCTCACCACTGAAATGAAAAATAAGCAAGCTGTAGATAGGTAGATGAATAGGAAAGGAGTAATAAAAGAACTACTGCCATAATTAATTCACATTTTTCAAGCAATCTCATCTCTAAGAGAATTCTAATAAAAGAGATGAGCATATTCCATCTCAAGAAAATAGGGGAGAAAGGCTGTTTTCCTAGACTGCCATTTTTTTATCTTTTTTTTTTTCTTTAGTAACATCATTCAAAGATCTTTACATTTTTAAAACAAGTAAGGTTAATCCTATGTGAAGCATCATTAACTCTTCTTGCATGTTTTGTGATTTTTCTTTTCCTCAGTAAGGACAGAAAGCACAACTACAGACTATGCAGTTAATTATAATGTAGCTGCTGCCTCAGCTGTGCTGTTATGACTGGTGGGAGATCCACAGGGGAGAACCGAAGAGGTCCTTTTCAAGGATGGCTAAAAGCCACGGGTTTTAGGGCACCCCTGTGGCAAATCTCAGGACTTCGCTTAATTTTTGTGTTCTATTTTGTACATCAAGCACATCCCGGGGAATGAGGATCTGTAAGACATAGTGATCCTGGAAATGACCCTTTTGCAGCTGTCAGCACGGAAGTATATAGTAGAACAAATGAACTCTATCAGTAGCATGCACATCTGTAGTTGCATGGACAAAAGATTTGGACATCAACAGGGCATAAAAATAGCATTTTAACACAGCATTTTAGTATGTATTAGCTGCAGAAACAAAAAGTGACCTCTACATCTATTAAATTAAAATTTATAATTCTAATGGAAAGTCTGTACTCATCATCTTACAGCTTAGCTGGTTCTTGAATGCTTGCTTTGTTACGAAAACAGTCTTCTGAGACTTAAAAGGATACACATCCATAAATCACATTTAGCTACATTTACATCAACCACCATTATTCACTTGCTTCTCCAAGCACTTAAAACACACATGTATATAATTCTTAATATAACCTTCATGTCCATTTTTTCACAGCCCCTCCTTCTTAAAAGTTAACATCAATGTAGCCACTCAAACACACATGTAGATAATTTTATTTATGTGAATTGAGTGCTACACCAAATTCTTCTTAGAAATGTTATGCTGCAAAGCTCTGTATCATCTGTTGCAAATACTACTGTAAGAGCTCATAGTGACCCTGTCTCTCCACTACCTTGTTCTTCTCTTACTTCCAACAAAAGATCATCTAAAAGCAGTGGAATTTAATATGATAAAATGTAACAGAAAAATCACATCAAATTGAAGTGTCTTATATAATAGCAAGTGTTCTGTGTCTCAAGCAGTGGGTTGGAGTAAATTGAAACTCTGAACATAATCATGGGGGTGGAAGGAGAAGGAGACATAGATTATAAAGATTGTACTTTTTAGCCTGAGAAATTCAATGCAAGAAGGTCAATCTAGTTTATACAGCCTGTGTATTAAATGCTTAAAACATCACATAATCTACCAATTCAGAAGAATCAGAGTATAAGGCTACTTTAAGAAGCACCATAAGGTAAACAAGAATATATGAATTAAGACAAAATATTCTTTGTCATCTTGTGTTCATCAAGAGAGAGTGCTAGCCTTATTTCATTACTTATGGCCCAACCTAATAATTTCTGATCACATTTTCTATTCCTAAAATGTGGTCCATTAACAGCCTTCTTACTAATAAAGCTTTGCTGATACCTAAGAACACAAAGGTATTTCCTAAATCACTGAATATTTTAAACAGTCAAAAACTCAGTAGAACTAAGGGGGTTTTCTTATTATCTCCCTTCAGAAAACTGTTTTTTTTTTCTCACTAGAGCTAATGGCAGGCAGATTCCTGGTACCAAAAGTATATTGTGTGAACTCTTTTTTTCAGCTCCCAAATTATGCTCTGCTGATTTCAAGTAGTGGATTAGACAAAAAATGAAGCTGAACACTATCACAATGGTGGAAAAATATATGGAAAGTAGCATATACCGGCTGCATTGTTTAGGCTAAAAATAAGAAACTGAATGTGTGAATTCTTTCCACAACTACATGAAATTCCCTGCATCTATTTTATACATTCTGTAGCTCATGAGCACAGTTTTGCTTACTAAACGCCCAATTAGTTCATATATATTCATAGACCATTTCAGCTACAGGTGATTGAAACAGATATAATGAGTATCTCTCTGCATAGTTTATTATTGGCATAATCATAGAATCATAGGACAATTCAAGTCAGAGGGGACCTCAAGAGTCCAACCTCCTGCTGAAAGTAGGGTAAGCTACGAGATCAGACCAGGTTATTCAGGGCTTGATCCACTCAGGTCTTGAAAACCTCCAAGGACAGAAACTTCAAAACCTAAAAGAATATGGTTAATTATGTGCATTACACAGTAATTTCTTTCCTGACTGCTTGACTCCCAACTTGAAAGAGAAAAATTTAAACATCTCCAATGAGAATATATACATATATATAAGCACATACATGCACGCACATAGCAAAGTACACATTCATAAATGTATTCTTTCACATTCATAATGCTTTCTGCTCCCATAACATGTTTTCAAGGAAAAATAGAAGTTTTTTTAATACTGTAGGAAGTGAATAAATGGATGAAGGAAATGTAATGCCTCTATGAATTAATATTAATTGATACTTTGCCAATTATCATAAGGAAAGATTCCTGGGTGGCATTAGTATGTATATTAGCCCTAAGTCAGTGCAAGAGGAAAAATATATTTCTAGTCAAAGGCTGAGAAAAAATGTTTTGCATTTCTGCACTTCAGAAGCTATTTACATTTTGTTTTTAACAGCTAACTCAATCTCCTTACACTTGTGACATAGTTCAAGCTACACACTGGGAAGCGTTAACACCTGTTATCCAGCACTGATGGATTCATCTTAAATTTTGTGTTGGAAATCCAAGCATCTTTAAGTATAATTAGTGTAATGTAAAATACTAAAACTGATTCACAGTAGCTCTCAAAAGAAACATTCTAGCTAATTGAGAATGTCTGCAGGTCAAATATGTTTGTACTCAAAATGGTACAGCAGCATTAAAATGATTGCTTATATTTATTTATTGTAAAAAGTCTTTAGAATGGCTTTCATTATTCATTATTTCATTTATTTCTGTACAGCTTCTTACATTGCATCTTTCACTTAAGTATCTCAAATCTTCATTAAAATACATGACTAACCATATTTGGTTTCTCTTCTCTACTCCTCTCTCTCCAGGAACACTATCACATATACAACCTGGCTAAAGAGAGTGGGAAGAAAAGGGGGGAGTCTAAGCATATGTGGTGTTGCTTGTTTCTGTTAGAGAAGAATCATTTCTCAATTTTTTGAGCAAAAAGTAAGGTAAGCTGTTACCATCCTCAGCTCCTATGAGAGTCAGTTGCACAGATATTGTGCCATTATAAGTTTTAATAGTATTAGTCTTTCAGTATTGCTGTAATTCTGCAATTATATTATCACCTTCACTGCTTGCCAAAGCAATATGCACAGTTTCCTAAATTATGCAGACTATTTCATTTAATTAAATGAAAGCTGCCTTAATATCTTTCATGGATATTGCTATTTAAGGCTACAGAATACAATATTCAATTTATATTTTTGTATTCACTTACAGTTAATATTCTAATAGTCTTCATTTGTATTACATTACTATTACTATGAGAGTATAAGTATAGGCCATTAATATGAATAACAATGATTTAGGTACCATTAAATCTTGCGTGGAATTAGATTGTAAGAGAAGCCAGTAGTATTTTACAAATATATTATTGTCTCTCACAGTAAATTTATCTCCTGTATCTTTTCTAAGGGGCTTAATTAACAAATATAAGCTGTTCAACTGACAGTCCTCCCAGATGCTGAGATACAACTAGCACATCTCTTAAATAAAACACTTGCAAAACAGTTTGCCAAAGAGATAAAAACAGGTGAGCTTATTAAATCTTTATGGTGGAGAAGCACACCAAATGATACTATTTCAAGAGTAATGAATAAATATGAAGGCCTACCTGAAAGAAAAACTAAAGCTACCTGGTTCCATAAAATTATATTCTTTGTTTTTAAGTTTCCAAGTAGCAATGGTAGTAATTTTCAAGCATACATTCACATTTATATTGTTACTTTCAAAACCACAGACTACAAACCCTACTGCCACTCAATAGTACTTACTCAGATAGTTCCACGGTTCTCGAGACATTTCCAACTTAGCGCAATATAACACATACTTAAAGTGTTTCCTCTTCTCAAATAGTTCCATGATATTTCCATCTCACTTCCCCAAAGGAGATGTCATTATCTATTCTAAGAATAATTTAGGGAAAATTCTTACATAAAGATGAACTGCTTAAAAACATTTCACCTGCCTCGAAACTAAGCAATAATAGTTCTGAACAAAAGAATGTTCTGAAGGGCAACAATATCCAAAAAATCTACATGTGACATTATGATTTTCAAAATAAAGTAGGTTATTATAAAAATAATCATCTTTGAAAAGCAAAATTAATAATTCTTCTGTGAGCAAAAAACTTGGGGACTACACATTTCCAACTCTTATGAAAAGAAGTATGAAATTAACTCTGCCTTTTAGGAGCATATAAACTACTTCTCATAACTATAATTAGCAGAACCTGAACTAAAAAAGGCTCATTGGTTATTGAGGTTTGAGCACCTGACTAAAATCAAGAACCCCTACTGGCACAGATAAAGAATTTTATTAGTTAAAGGAAGCTTCTAGCCTATTTTGACAAGCATAGAATCTCTTTCTCCAGCTATCTGTGTTTACCTTGAATGCCCAAGGCATTTAGCAAATTTGTAGATATATGCTTTCCATGACAACTGCCTGTCAGATTAAAACACGTAGTTTGAAATTGGGTCCCTCAATGCTAAGTGTCATCTATCAACTCAAAATAGAATGTCATTATCTCCTATCAGATTCTTCTCCTTTTAATCAGACTAAGCACTAGCTCAAAAACAAGGACCACCAGACAAAAAAATACGAACTACATATGTATGTTACATATGTATCATTTGATAATTTTCAAGAAGACATGACAGGGCCAACCAAACCTTTCAAAAGGCTAACTTCCTTCCACTAATACCAACCCTGTAACACCAGCTGTGCTTCTAAAAGCAGCAAGCAGCACTGCAGACTAATCTGCACAGCCTGAGATCCGATCAGAAATGCAAGAGAGTAATGTACTCGTCACAGGATGCCTGGACTGTGCTTCCCAGCAAAGGCAGATATTCAGCAGAAAAGTTGTAAAAGGGATCCAGCGACAGACTTCTTAAGCACAGAGCTCATTGGACTGATGTGCACAGCAAGCAAATTGTCAACTTGTTTGCTTCTATCCTGTCAAGGAAAGAAGAATTTTGTGCCTTTTTCTGGGAATTAACTAAGAATATAGCCCAATCATTTAATTTGTGTAAACCAACAGAATGTATTTCATCAAACTTATCTACCTGAACCAAAAGAAAAACATTATGGTCTCTACAGATGATCAGAGAAAGAAGACAGAAGAGCGAGTTACATGTTCATGCATCACATTCATTAGCCCATTACGTGTACTGATCCTTCATTTACCAAAGTAAATACCATATGGTGTTGAACATCTCAATGTAAAGATCGGTAAGGAATCCAGTTAATGACAGCTAACAGAAATAATTAGGCAGAGGAGATAGATAACATACATTCAGTTTCATATATTTGGAGTAAGTGACTGTACTGCATTGCAGATGAGATGCAATTCTCTAAGGAAAAGGATATCAAACTGATATTTCAGTATTAAGCCAGTAACATACATAAGAGTTGTGAATAAGCCAAATAATCCAAACAAAAAATAGTCATTCAGCTTTTCATCTGGAGAAAATTGCCAATTTCTGACCTGAGCACCCAGCTCTAGTGTTCCTTGTTTAACATGGATCTGATCTAAAACAAGAGATAGGTAATTATAACTGAGACCAAGGACAGCTACACTCAAACGATTCCTATGCATGAAGCTACCAGAAAATATCAGAGGCAAAATTAACTGCTAATGATTTCCTAATGACGATCACCAACTCTATTAGCCTAATTGTCCATAGTAGCAGAATACAACTGCAATGCACTCTGGAGTTTCAGGTATTGGAGGAAAAAAACTCTGGTTTGTGTTCATAAGTAAACTGCTGCCACCTGTCCTGTAGGCATACTTCTGCCCGTAAAAGCCTAGAAGGATCTTTTATGCTTGCAGTCAAAGCAAGGTTTTTGACTAGGGGTGTATGAATAATTATTCCTATAGTTAATCAGACAAACTGGGATGCTAAAAAGAAATCTAATGTACTCCAGAATTATTTTTTATATATTTACTGATAAAATTAAAAAGCAGGGAAAAAAATTTGGTTTGAAATATAGCACTCTCATTTAACATAAGCATAAACTTATATTCAGATTTTGGACCAATAAGGCTTAATTTTACTTAAACTCAGCAACAAAGCCGTTTTATTTTGTTTTTTAAATGAACAAAGATATTTGACTTTCCAAGATATATATAGTTTCAATGGGGAGGGAATTCAATACATTCAACACACAAACTACTGCTCAAAATACATAATCCTCTTCTGAGAAAAGTTCCATCAGAAATTTTTGCTCAGACCTAGCTAAATGCCTTCAACTGCACCCTTGTATGTTTGCAAGGATCAAATATTAAGTACTATCTTTGTCCTGTAAATTTGCATGACCTGCTTTCTCAGATCCTTGTTCTCATCATTTCTATTATACTCTTTACCTCCTGAACATTGTCAGTCTCAGAAGCCTCTCTCCTTTTTTCCCCCACTTTACATTCTCCACACTGAAGGGATTAACTTCTAAACTTAAAAAGCCAAACCCAAACACTGTCCTAAATATTTTCTTCTTTAAGATCACACAAAACTGACATATGTCCTTCTGAAACTTTTATAAAAAGAAAGTGGCAGAAAGTAGCTCTATTAGTGTCAAAGAAACTACCCTGTGTGTTCATCATGGAAGCTTATGGAGAGTTTAGTCCATAATTATTAAAACCCTGTATTTGTCACAGCTATAGAAGCAAAAGAGCTTCTATATTAAAAGAGTACCCCTCTGCGATGTTATATCTACAAAGATACAAGTTAAACCAAGAAGAATGAAACTACACCATAATCACTGCAGAAACTGCAAGTGTGTCAAATGTGTAAAGCAATTCTTCAGAGGTACAATGCTGGAGGTTGTCATGGCAACTCTTCTCACTCCTTCCCACTGATTTTTGGCAAGCATTTTTTAAATTTTTTTAAAGCATTTTTACTCCTTCCCTCCTAGCCCTTTTCCCCACCTTCACACAATATGAATGGTATCACCGAAAGTGAAGAGCATGCAAAAACATCAGTGTGCAGCCACTTCAGATAGATGTATCTTCATTCTTCTAGCCTATACATTTTGTGGGGTTCATGCTATCACAAGCACAAGAGATCAGCTAGCAATAAAAGCTGCTGCTTTTTTTTTTTTTTTTTTCCTGTAGAAAATACTGTATGTTGTTGAGCTGTTAATGTTTACTAAAAGACTCTAGACAAGAATCAGCATAAAAGGCCTGGGAACCTGAGAGGTCTATGAGTTTATGATCTCCATTATGCCTGCAGACAAATTTTATGCCAGTAGTCTCCTCTCACACTTGTCTTCTAAAGAGCTACCACGCTGCCCATGCACCGTTCTACAGTCAAAGTATGCAAGTGTTCTGATTAGTAACAGAAGGGTTCTTAAGATTATGCTCCCAGAGTACCTTTAGAAAACAGATCTAGGAAAAAGGCAATCTTTTGCATCTGCACTGCAGTCACAATTTGTTCCACTCATAGTATTTGCTGTTATCTCATGATTTCTATCCAATTTCCTCATCCAGAAAGAGTTTGTCTCATATTTGAAAGA
This sequence comes from Aviceda cuculoides, assembly GCA_035590195.1. Lineage (NCBI taxonomy): Eukaryota > Metazoa > Chordata > Aves > Accipitriformes > Accipitridae > Aviceda > Aviceda cuculoides. The sequence continues at coordinate 22,362,965 of JAVJGG010000021.1, read as the reverse complement.
ACTCCCTGCGTAATATATGTATTGCCACAGGACAGCTTCACCAATCCTTCAGAGGAATGTCACACAAATACCTACTATGTTGCCCTCTACAACTACTTCAGATCAGTTAAGATGATTCTATTCTGTTCAATATACATAAATACAAACTAAGCACAAGCAAAGGCACCAGATAATAAGTATCAGTTATATTTGCTAAGATGCAAACAAAGGAATTGTAAGTTCGTCTTACTAAAAGTAATAAGATCCATATGAACTGGAATAAAGCTGTTTTACCAAAAAGTGTCAGTCCTTCAATCTTTGTACTTGTTATTCCAGATTTTAGCATTTGAGAATAAAATACAGCACTTGAAGATTTTGCTTGGTAACGTTGTACAATTTTCAGCAGTATAAACATTATATTCTATGTAAAATGTTATCAGTTTACTGTTTAGTATAAGAGTACAATCTGACAGAAATTACCCACAAAAACAGCTCAACACAATAATTCTCCTTTCAGGTTTCCCTTAGTGTTCCCCCTTTCCCCAGCTGTAACACACAGGTGAAGAAGTGGGATCCGGTGGGTCTAAATGGTCATTATCCTACCACAGTTATTCCCCACAAGAGGCGAGACTTGTAGCTAGTGGTGGACCTGCTCCTTTAGATCATGTGGCAAAGGTTCATGCACCAAGATCTACAATTCTCAGACTCGAGCCCTCCCAAAGACTTAAGGACACAGGACACGCAGCTATTACTACCTAACTGCTGCAGAATAAAAAAAGGGGGAAAAGTTCACAAGTTCTACCATGAGAATTTCCTCAAAGTAAACATCCTATCAGCATGCTTCATCTCCATCAGGTATTATCATACTGTGCACGTTTAGCAACACAGCTGCTGCTTCTGAATAGTCAGAGCTCAGACCCTTCCTTTTGTTACTATTTTGGTTCTTCCACAGGAAACAGAAGTGGATTCTTAGGTAAGCATTTCAGACTATACAGATCAAAAAGTAACACATGGACCAAAATATGTTCCCAGAGCACTGGTACAACATGCTGCATGAAGCACACCTCAATAGGTACATGGCTGCCATTCCAAACATTACTTACGTGTATCTTCATGTAGCAAATGTTACAAAAATCTAAAGTCAATAAAAGGGCTAAATAATTATAGTGAAGCCTATGTCTAAAACATAAGTTTTACCCTTTTGTATACCTTTACTGAATAGAAGACTCTGTGTCAGGCACGATAGATTAGTATCTTAAGGAGCTGGGGAACGCAATCTAAAGTTTCTTAGTAAAAATGCAGCAATTGTAACCAGCAAATTGGACAGAGATGAAGTTAGCCAACAGTGACCAGAACTGAATGGAACAAATGCCAAGTCATTACCAATAGTTAAAAAACCTATGAAGATTTTGCTGGTTTGTTAGCGCAGGTTTATGAGCATATTTGTCAAAGTACACATCACGTCACCTAAGCTGACTACTCTTCACAGACAGTTACTGCTGTGAATTAATGGCATCACTCTTCTTGAGAAGCAAGTGTGTGTTGGAGTTGGGGGGAAGGCTACAGAAGGGATCAGTAACTATTTTACATGAGCAGCTCACTTATACATTTGCAGGGAGGAATCTCACTCCTACTGTTGGGAATTTGGTTCCTAGTAGTTACACAGAAAAATTAGGAACTGGGACAGTTCTATTATTGTAAGTTACAGCTTCATTATTAACCATACAAAAATGGTAGAACTGGAAAAGTTTGTGTGCTGTACACACAAGGAAAACAGAAACACTAGGTAGGTATGTTTATTTCTGTATCTATACCTCAGAATGGCAGAGCAACACAAAATGTAGAAAAAAATAAAAAAGAGGGTGAATATATTTACTCGTAAGTAGCATTCTTTGAAGGGGCAGCATAGAACCTAAAAGCCATGAAAAATGGATGGAAATCCTAAGCTTTATGGGCTTATACTCATCTAAATAATGAATGAGTTTGTGTCAATAGTCTGCTAATTTTATTCAAAAGGCAGTGACTGGACTTGACCAGCACTAAAATATATTATAGACAGAATGGGATATATAACAGAATGGGAACTGAAAACTGTATTGCTATCAATCAGTTGCAGAAAGCAGTATTCAAATCTTTGGCCACAGCCTCCTTGTGCCAGACAGAAAGCACAACTATTAAGAGAAGATGAGATTAGCACACTAGGATAGACACCTTGTGAGTATCCACAAATGGAGAACTGTTGCACATACATAAATAAGTTTGGGTTTTAGTTGTGGGGGTTTTTTTTTTTTCCTTTCTGTCTTTTCATTTACAGTAAATCTAGAGATGCTATTGTGTTAGATAGCTAAAAAGCTGTCATGCTGTATTGCCTCAAATTTTCATGGGCTATTTAACATAGCGTAGGACACTGTATCATTGTGTTAAACACGAACATGCAGGGAAAGTCTTCTGCAGATTCAGCACACTTGGCAAATTTGACATCTGTATCATGTACAAGACAGATTTCCAGTTGTACTTACGGCTTTCTCTATGGTCACTATCCAGCCACACAGAAATTGAGAATAGTGCTAGCATAATACAAAATTTGCAAGGTCTAACTCTACTATAGTACAGACTTAACAATAATCAAATTTGCTTTAAAGCTTATTCTTCCATTGTCTAACTTCTGAAATAATTTCATACAATCACAAAAGACGTAAAAGTAAAGTAAAAAAATAAAAAGAGAGAGGAAAAAAAAGAGGTGTAAAGATATAAAGTCTTTTAGAGAACAGTATTGTATAACTACTCACAGGCACTCTTGGGTAATGAAATAATGAGTCTAACAGGTCACTGATATCAGACAGCAGGCATGGCATTTTATTGAAAGATGATACAAAAGAAAAGGATTGATATGATATGGCAAATTTAATAAGTACATGATAAAAATATGTAAAAACACTCTTTCAGACTTTTTTTCTAGTCAATAAAATTGTTGCCGATTCACCTGCTGGAAGACAACTGAACTGATTTCAGTAGGTCTTTATTGGAACCTACTTGTGTTTTCTTAGACTATTTATAGGAAGGACATGAGTTCTGCAGTTATACTTTGGCATCTGAATAAGCCTAGTGGATTTGAACTCTACTTTTTTTCTGTATAACCCAAGAAGCACGCAATGACATAAGCTCTTTTTTTGATTATACCACTCATTCATTCTTTTAAGGACAACAAGAGTTTAATTTGTTTTGATACAAAGATAGTGTGTTTTAATGAAAAAATTGTATTCCTTTATGCAAATAAGGCCTGGTTTTATCTGACTGGAAAAGATATAATGGTCATGAAAAACCTCACAACCACTTCCTGGTTTCATAGTAAAAAACACTGAATCAAAAACATGTCAAAGGTCACAAGAGAATGCATGGCATGAGTCACCTTGTAAATACAAGTAACCTACCTTTGAGAAATACCAAATCTCCACCTGTTTTGCTTCAAGCACTGCAAATGGTTGCTTATAAGTAAGCAATAGCTGAGAGTACCTCAATGTCTCTCCTAAAAAAAAAAAAAAGGCAAAAAATCTGCATTTATATCTACGCTGTGTTCACATCTCTCCATATGTCTCTATTGAGCATTTATGCCATCCTAGGTTTAACACCACAATCATAGCCCAGCATTAATAATTCAATGTAATGTTATATACAATTTCCTGGTACAAATGAGCCCTGATTAAAGCCATTCACCTTTAGATTCCCACCCGTCACTTGGGATTTCTCTTCTGTTAGTACCATTTTCTTTGGGTACAATGCTGCATTGTAGTAGCAGATCTATAATCATCTCCCTTCACAGTAAGCAGTGGGAGCACCCCATGAGTTTACACATTTCAATAATCATTTAGTCATATACATTTATACTGAATGTATGTGCCCACTTACCATTTTGTTGTAAAAAATTAAAACAATGAACAGTAAGTTGGATAAAATTGCACCTTTAAGAAAAAGGAAAAAAAAATGTTCTGAAGGGAGGGCAAACAGTTTCTTTCAAGAGCATAAAGCTGTCACGACAGGTGACTCATGTTGGGCTGTATTAGTCACGTCATGGCACATTATATAACCAGAGGCAATTGACACAACATAAACTGACACATCACAAAGTAGCTTGTCAGCAGTGATAATGTATAAAGCTAGGCTTTTTAAAGAAAACACAGGGAAGAAAGTATTGTAGGTTTTATAAACACTACTTAGGAGAAAAAAAAATGGTGTGAAACATTCTGCTGCAAATTTTATTTTTGCAAGGACACATTCTGCTACCCCTGGGTTTTTTTGGAGGATTTTAACTGAGTAGACTCATTGATCTCAATGGGCTGAATTCAGCTGAACCCCCAAATAGCTTAATTCTTTTCCTCAACAGCAAATTTAGCAAGAGATATTTAGCGATTTTATAGTTTTCCTTTAGCTACGACATGCCTACCTGCTCTCTGAAATGGCCTTGTGATGTTCGTTTAGGTTACAGTATAATTGTGTATAGACTACAGCTCACCGCTTCGGAGAGCGCTCACCAGGTGCCCCATCTCCTGTCAGCCCACGCTACTGTAGACCACACACATGAAATTCCCCTGGCAGGTGTAAATCCAGTCAGGATTTGGCACCCCAGCCCCCCTCAGGCAACCATTTTGCATTTGCAAGCGAACACTTTTACCGCTTGGCTTTCCTGCGCACCTTGGGAGGAGGAGGAAAGCCGCTATGCCTGTGCAGGAAGGGCACGGTCAACCCATTCACGAACATGACAGAGAAGGGCATGGCACATCAGAAGCGGAGGCGAACGGCGGGGGACACGTTTCCAGCGCTCCTCACCACACACGCCCCTCGGTGAGGCAGCCACACAACCGCACCCTGAGGGGACGACGCCGCCGCCTCAGCCAGCGGCGCGGCCGGCAACGAGGAGGCAGGCGCCACGCGCCCTGGGCGGGAAGGCGCACACCCGGGGGCCGCCGCCGTGGTCGGCCTCACCCCGTGGCCGCAGGCGGACTCGCAGGCAGCCTTGGGGAGCGGAGGTTGGGAACCTGCTGGGCAGGTTCCTGCTGGCAGCTGGAGGAAAGCGCGACTCGCGCTGGAAGAAAAACGCCAGGGAAACGATTCTAAACGGGTGGCCCCTGCAGGAGGGACGCCTTACCACGGACCTTGCTAGGGCCGTTCCCCTCTTCGTGCTCAGCCAGGCTGCCAAATCACAACCGCTGAGGTGCGGTCGACAGACAGCGTGAGAAGAGGTGGAAACTCTCATCTGCCACCGATGGCAGTGGGGGATGTATCACCAGAGCCTAAATCCAGCTGGGGCTTGATGTGCTGTTGACTGGCTATTTCCCAGGTGAATCAAATACCACATCCTATCCAGGCCAACAGCAGTTGCACTAAGCTCACTCGTGATGGAAATATCCCCTACAGCTCAGGAGCAGCCGGTGCCCCTCTTCTGTGAGCCGCGTATCAAAATTTTCATGTGGGACTACAATTCACAAGGTACAGACTCCAAATGGACATGGAAGCTGGAGTCCGCAGGTCTGCGCAAGCACCTCCGATGGGCTCTGAAGAGAATGAGCACGTTTCAGCTATGTCAGGGCATGACAGGGGCTCTCCTCAGAGCCTCTCTTACAGCTCAGCAATATGAGTAATATGGCTACTTAGTAAAAAATGTACTTTGATAACTCTCAAATTCCTGCTCTTAGTTTATCATTACTACTATTTCTGGCATCATCACTGAGTTCCACAAACACAAATGCACATAATTAGAAGGCAGACTGGAGGAGGCCAGTTTGCATCATATGTTCACACTCGTGAACATACAAAGGGGGGGGGGTTGTTGTTTTTCATTAAAAATCTGGCTTCTTACATAGCCTCTTCAGAGGATTATAGTTAAATGCTGAAATACGATTAAATAGGAAATAGTGTTTAAATGCAGCTGTTCATATTGCAAACCAGAGCACACGTACCCCTCTGGAGATTAAACACAAGTCCGGTTACATTTTCCAAATCTGGAAAACTACAAGCCTAAGCATTAACACATCAGGCCACTTTTGAAGCCTGACTTAAGAAGTGAGGGGCTGGGCTTGGGAAAGTTGTTTACTTGATCCCAACGTGCACACAGCTCCAATGTTCGGTCTGCAGAACCGTCAGGGATCAGCGATGGGACAGTGCAGGGAAGCAGTACGTGATACATGATGCTGAACCTCAGTGTATTCTTTACATTTCCCATACAGCAATCCACCTCCCTCTGTGTGAATACAAATGCTTAACCAAAATCCCAGTCCAGGTGAAGTTTGGAGAGAACCTGAAATCGGACTGAAAGTTTGCAGAGGACACTGCTCTTTCCAGTGAGAAGTTACAGCACAACCATTTCAGAATAGAGACATGACTAAAATCTGCCTTTCCAGGTAGAGGTTTATTTACTAGAATATGCATGAGATCTGGGCAACCAATATCATAATTAACCAATGATTTCCCTATGGGCCAGTACGTGTCTCAGTCAGGACATTCTCTCGGACATCCTCAGGCCTTCATACTTCACACACCAGTTGACAAAAGCAGCCCTTACACTACTTGCATATTTTACATATGAGTACATTTTCAGGGAACTTTTCAACCTCAGCTATTTAATGACCAAGACAGTTCTGCCACTGGAACCAAGCTTTGTACCTACAGTATTTATATTGCTCTAGGCTTAACAGAAGTACTGTATTTATCCCATAATTCACACTAGAAATTTAATTTACAAGTAGACATGCTGGAGTAATAACTGGCAGGGGACATTCTTCCCAGCAGAGGCAAGATTTGGAAGGGAGGAAAGATTGAAACTATGGGACTCTGCTCAGAACAGAGGATGTCACTTTTAACATGGTAAGCAGTGGCAGTCACTGAGGTAATTAAGATTGACCTTCTCATTTGCAGTGCTTGCCACAGATCCACCTGTGGCTGCATTTGCATGCCCCAGCTGCTCCTCCTTGCTTGGGACTTTATAAATCTGGTAGCACTTTTTAAATAGAAATAACAAATTCTTAATGTGAAAAGATACTCTCACGTGTGTCTGCAAATAACATGACATCTCTTCTATGTTGTTTCCACTTAGACTATACATGATAGTAATTCTTAGAACTACAATTTGTTACAGAAAAAGAACTGTAGAGCTTTATGTACTAATCATATTAACTTTCTTGTTTCCTTTCATGAAACCTTTTTTCCAAATGAAGGAACCAACATGCTTTGTCTTGAAAATTCTCCAACACCCAAAACGTTGTGAGTGCTGTTCACTTTTGCCAAGCAGAAATGAACCACATGGTTAGAAACAGCCTTTGTGTAAATCATTACCTTAGAGCCTATCCATTTTAAAGCCCATGTTGTTCAGAGGTAATATGCATGCATCCATTGTGTATTTTCCTCATCCCTCCATCATGTAAACACACGGACACAGTTAATCTTTATGACTGATCATCTGTACAATAGCACACTTCATTTCCAATCACGCCTTTAAAGATGCACACTACCTTGAGCAAAAATAACCTGAAACAAAACTATGTTCACCCTCACATAAGGCTTCATCATTCTTTGTAACAATGAGAGAAGCCCCTGAGAGAAATAGTTTTCTTTTTGTTTATTTTTTATTTTTGGTATTTGAACTTGTAATAGAGAAGAGGAAAAAAAGCTGTGGCAATGTGATCAGCCCAGCCTCAGGGCAATGACTTTTTACTCATCGAGCTATATTTAGAACTGTCAGTTGTTAAAAACACTGTCACCTAAAATGAATTTTCAGAAGAGGCTTTGCATTATACACATGGCCTGAAGGCACTTAGACTGTAACATTACAGCAACCAAAATAAAAGTGTGATTGTACAGGCTAATATTGGCTAATTTGTACCAGTTTCATACAAATTTTAGCATTTAGCATTAATATGCTCTGTTGCTAAGGAGCAACTCTTCCATTTCATTCTTAAACAATGTGTCTGTTCTTGCTTAAAGTAGTGTCTATACCAAAACACCATGCTCTTTTGCAGTCAGAGGGATACTAATTTCAAGATTTCAACAAATCAAGGATTTCTACAATAAAAACAGTGCTCCGACATAGAAACGCTGGGCTTATTCTTTAAGTTTGGGGTTTTTTTTCCTACAGCAGGACCTAAGAAAGTTCAAACTAAAAAAAAAAAAAAAAAAAAAAAAAAAAGGGGCCATTTTTTACGTTCATATATCACACGCATAAACACATATAGCAGACTTTATTTGCAAGTGCAGCCCTCTCTCTCCTGTCCCAGAATCATCTCTTTTCCTGCTTGAAACCTGTGGATACCTTTCTGCACATCCAAAATTCACTCAGATACTGGGGAATGAAACTGTATTAGCCATGGGTAACCCTAGGGTGGGTCCACTGCTAGCTAGAGTGAAAGACAAAGGTGATATAACTGCAGTTAACAGGGAGAATGAAGCAAAGCATGTGCCTCCAAATTTTACAAGATCTACTGCATGTTTGAGCAGCTTTATGGCAACCCTATTCCCAGCATGACCAAAAATGAGATTCTTCCCAGCCAAACTAACCACAAGTTTCTACATTAAGTGTATCTTCCTTAATGATATCCTAGTAGATTCTTGGTATTTACTGCAGATGATGCCTTGGAGGATATTTTCAGAGAACCAGGAAATAATTGAAAAATTTCACAGAATGGAAAGTGAGTAAAGTTATTCTAGCCTGCTAAGGACAAATTCTCTGCACACTAGTCTAGTTACCTTGAATTAACATTTTGGCTGGCAGCTTTTAAAATCCAGGAGGACACATACCATTTAATAGCTGCAGTAGTACTGATCTACCATCCTACAGTTATGACTGGAGTTTAAGATGCCTCTCAAGATGAAAAATGCACTCCCAATGAAACTTTACTGATATCAAAGTGAATTTGATCGCGTACTTCTCTCTAGGATCCTCTCTATAAATAAGTGGATCAGATATATCCTTTAATCATAAAAAAAATAAAAATTGAAATAATTTTGTCCAAATGCACAGTGTTGTCCACATATCTCAACATCCTGAGTGCTTGGGTCTGCATGCCAGAAATCCATGGTGCCCATTTCAATTGCTGAAGGCCTTTGACAGGCCATAAAACAAAAATAGAAAAGTCTGTAATGTATTTTATTAGGAACAAAAGATATTTTACATGGATAAAAACATCCCTTGAAACACAAGCTCATGGAAACAGGGGAAATTACACCTCCAAAATTCATAGTTTAAACTCACAGTGTGGTTTCCATTTCTTTCTCAAGGCAGAGGCAGCCATTTCACTAGTGTAGAGGGTCTGTGGATTTTCTTTGGGATGAAAGAGACTAGACATGTAGTGTTGTTTCAGTTGAGAAGGACAGAATAATTCAATGTAGCCACGTTTACTGTTTGCCAGTCACATGTGGTATGAGGCTTGAGAATCTAACCCTTCCTGAAAAGAAAGCTTAGGAACTACTGAGCTCATTGATGATTTGAAAGCATTGCATTTGTCCTGACATTTGTGCCAACAACCTTATGTCCTTATTTTCTGGAGACACTGTTTATGCAATATTTCACTTCCAAAATGAAATAATTCACTTAAGATACTGTTCATGAAGAAAAGATTACACAGTGTAGCCCAGTTCTAGATGTTCTTGAAACCTCATGGAATAAACTCAAGAGCTTCACCAGGCCTTAATGCTATTCCTGATAAAAAAAAATTATTAGAGGCCAGTATATGAAATCATAGCATTTAGTCATGCTGTAAAATTTTTTCTTACAGTAACTGGATAAATTTACTTCAATACATACATTACCTCCTATACAAGAAGTAGGGCATACAACTGAAATATCAAAGTTTGAAGCATATTAAACTAGAAATTGAAGGATCCTCAGTTTAAGCCCACGGCTTTGCAATTGTGACTTGAACCACAAAAGAATTGTCCTGGGGATAAGAACTAGTCATTTATGCAAAAGACAGTAAATGCTTAATAGCAAAAGTTCAATGTCCTACAGAAATATCCAAATCAACTCAGCATGAACCGACTTGACTACCAAAACCTGGGCAGTTGGAGAGGAAGTATCCCTTCAGTTTGCATTACCCTAGAAACATAGCTATGCCACTTCCAGTACCCAGCTGAGCTCTTTGAGATCTAGCTTAGATAATTCAGCATATTGACTTCATCAAATAAATTAAATGACATAAATTAAACCATAACACTGTCCCAAAATAACTCTCTTATGTCAGCCACATCAAGTATATTCCAGATTTTCTCCATGTCCTACAATACTTCAGACTGCAGAATGATGGCCTTTCAGTATGAGTACATCACGGAGAAAAGCATAGGCAGAGACTGTTGTCACCACCAATGTTATCCTTTTATGTAACCCAAATAGGACTACTTATCTTGAAAATGTTTAACAAAAGAGCACAATATACAACATACAGATGAAATAGGCTAGGATCAGTAGGAGATTAATTAATGTTTTATAAAAAATTCTGTATCCCCAGTATTTAGTACATCTATGCCACTCACACATCCCTTTCTGTCTTTGAAAGGGACTAGGACGCATAGGAGGCGGCTCACTTCTATTTCCAGTATTTTCCACAGTATACATCAGCCTTGTGTCATGCATTGAGCCATGCTGCAAACACCTTGAAAAATAAATCTCTTGGGGATGTTGTGACCTTGTATGGACTGACACAATGAAGACTCTCCCTTTTGTTTTAATGAAGCCCCCTTACACATCTTCATCATGCAGTAAGTTAGAAGCCTGGATTAGAACAACTATCCCGTGATTTTAGGGGGGAGTTACAAAGTCTTCAACTTGTTGCAGGAAACATTTTTCCTAGTGCAAAATAAATCAAGATATGAGGCTCTCCAAACTGTCAGGGTTTTTTTCTAGACTCTTATATCTGGGTCATACAGACATGTAACATCCTTGAGTGTGATCACAGCTATTGATTCCAGTGCTGAAAGTGGCAGACTAAATGGTATATAATAACAACAGCACACGAAACAGCAAGAAGGGTAGACCAGGTCAGTCTTTTACTGGTAAGCACATGCTTGCTGAGAGTAACAGCAAGAACACTGCCCTAAAAAATGAAGACTTTGTTTATGACAAAGAAGTTTACATTTTAAAAAGTTATTTCGTGACTGAAAAGGAAATAAGTTATTAATAAATATTTGTCTCTTGTATGCACAACCACACTCAAGAAAGTTAGTCTAAAATTGAATATTCAAACAGTATTAAATGTCTGTGCATACTCTTTCACTAAGAATTAAATAAAAGATTTCAAAACTGATTCAACTCATTTCAAAATAGCCAAACCAATACCGTAGAAGGCTGCATGGCTTCTCAGCTCTTTTCAGAATCAGAATACTGCTGAAGTAGAAATTTCTGGATTTGATTTTTTTAGTTTTGCTTTTCAGAAGGGAAAAAAATCCTTAACTGTTCTATCATAAAAGAGGTGTTTGACCTGTGTTATTAATGGTGGAAATTGTCCTGTTTCCAGTTCTCATGTGTTTTGTCCTGGTCTTTCTCCCAGAGGTCTGCAGATGCTATGGTGCTGCACAAACTGAAGCTTGTCTTTCTTTGATGCAGCTGAGATTTGACCTATTGATTGCTCTGAAAATGAGGAACAGAGTTCTAAAATTGTGTTTTGGGCTAAATAAGATCAAAATACTTGGGGAAAGGACTTTATAGGCTCAGTGGCCCATATCACAAAGGCAATTCTATACTAGGTGTACTTGGCAGCTGGTATTCAACTTCCATGTATTGGATGATAGCAATGGGGGCTGAAAGTAACTAATTTATAGATTACAGGGATCTCTGATTTGGTCTAAAGTGTCAAAGTTTACTAGTCAGCAGGAAAGATTTAGGCTTACCATTCATAAAATCACTTTAACATTAGCTATAATATACCATGCAGGTGTCATCAACCCTCAAAAAAAAAACTTTGCTATTTACAAAGTCTTTTAGCTGTGCATAATACAGTTATTAATTACAATGGGACTTTAAAATGTAAGATCAGCAAATATTGTTCATTAAATTCCTGTAATTAAACTAGCCTTCCTTACAGAAAAGTAACAGAAAACAAAAGACAAGAAGCAGCTCAGGCATCTGTTAAAATTGGTTTGTTCAGGACAGTGCTCATATTTCTATTAATTATGCTGCATAAACACAAGCAGCATTGATTACAGACATTTTGCTGAACATACTGTATCAATGGCACAATGGCATTCAAATGCTTTATTTTATCTTTATTACCTCAGGGTAATGAATTGTAATGTAAAGAGCTGATGAGTAATTAAACTCATCAACTGTGGATTTAGAGATATTTTTAGTGTCATATGATGGAAAATCCTCTCAAGAGTAGCAAGGATATATTTTCACAGCATATATTATGTTCCTTAACAGGTCTCATGAGGGAGCACTTCATACTGTTTCTAAATACTGAAATTACAAAAGAACACTGTATCTATCTTCATTTTTTTTCTTTTTACCTGTGCAGGATCAAGAACTTTAGATAGAACTTCTTGGTGAGCTAAAGCAATTTTCTGCTTGCTGAATATCAACTGGGATACAGTAGGTCTTCTGTCCACAGACACCACATACATGTCATCAGGTAATGTTATTAAAATGGTCAAGGTCCATCCTAAAACTTTTTTTTTTAATTGCTTCAAAGTATCCTTTCTAAGTTCCAGCTTAAATTCATCCAAGACTAGTTTATACCTCTCTGTATGTCAGCCTTCAATTAAATAGGAATTTTCATTCCTTCTTCTGAACTTCACAAAGCAATGAGATAGTGCAATCACAGGTTTTGGCTTCCAATCTGCTGAAATAAAAAGTCCCAACTCTTTTGGATTCCACTTAAATGAAATGTTCTCTTGATGACAGCTGGTCTTTTCAGAACATACTCAGCTCACCTATCCAACTGTATTCAAGTAAGATCTTGCTAGTGCTTTTTACAACCACAATTAAATCTCCCTCATCTCAGATGGAAATACCTGTCCTTAGGCATTCTGGGATTTTATTATTATTATTATTATTTTAGATTGATTGCTCAAGGTAATTCAACAATCAATTAATACACTTAAGTCCTTTTCCTACTGAGGAACGCAGACCTTATGAAGAAAAATGTTTACGATTAGTCCCCAGAAGCTTGCCTATGCACCAGCTATTATATTTTGTCCCAGAGAATTCCTTAGAGCGTCCAGATCTGATATTCCAGTCTTCCTTTGTACTGACATTCCACATTTGGGCAATACAGATACTAGCTTAGATATCGGATGCAGCTTGGTTAAGAGCCCTGAAATAAGTATATTTATTGCAAACCATAAACATAGGAAATGGAAACAGTAAACTGTAAGCAGACAATAGGAAATGGTGAAAAGCAGACTGACACTGGGCTACAAATATGAGCTACAGCTACCACAAACTGTAAATAGTGATTTATCATAATGGCAAACAGAAATCAACAACAATAATCTGCCCCTTTGGGGACCCTCACAGCGTGTGGCAATAGAGAAAAAAATAATGTAGAAACCGCTTCCTACTCTCTTAAGCAGGAATGTCAATGAATGTTTAGTTCTATATCCTGACCCTCCTACTGAATGGCTTAATGCCCAGTTACAGCTTCACAACAGGCGGGCTCACGCCTGCTGCGCAGTACTGGCATACAGGAACTGAGTAACAGCTAGAGAGCTGCCACTCAGCCCTGCCCCTCAAGCTCTGTACCCCTCACTTCATGCGTACACCTGAAAATCACTTGAGGTGATGTGGAGGAGGCTGAGCTTTTCTGAGTGACAAGCACAGAGCTCAGAGACGAAGACCGAAGGGACGAATCATCAGCCATATGGGAGCTGGCAGTTCTTTTCACTGCTTCTTGAACCTGATCATCATGTGCTTTAGCTTCTTTATCCAGCCTGATCCTGCCTTCATATCGCTTTGGGGGCTTTTCCTTCTCTCAGTTGTATTCAGCCAAACGTCTCCCAGAAGAACTATCAGTGAGAGCTGCTGCTCTTTGCTTTCTATACCTGAAATGAATGATTAATTGTTTCAGACATTATCTACCTCAGGCTTGGAAATCCACCTAAAGTTCCAAATAACCTACTAAGCATTCGCTTCTTTCATATTATGTCTGTGCTCCAGATTCCATCGCAGAGCAAAAATATGATTGCTTGGTGATTCAGCAATTCCATTCCAATCTTTGCACTTTGCAAGAAATTCCACTGTACTGTAACTTTTTGGTCTGTTTCTTACAGCTTAGTAAGCATCCAGGCAAAAGCCCCTTCTATCTCAGTGGGGTGCTCTTGAGGAGCTAGTGACATCTAATTAGCAGGTAAGACTAAAATAAAGGACATCTTTCCAATTATTTTTGCTGAGTCACAGTGTGTCCTGGAGTAGGGTTTTTTTCTGTCCTGACTTTCAACATATATACATACGTCAATATACAAGCATACTTAGCCATTCCTTGGAAGAGACTTTAAGATCTACATACAAAGTGCTCTGTATTAGTGCCAAATAATTTTTAAACTGCAGTGTCATGTACATCCATCTTCTATTCTAAAATAAAAGGTACCTTAGTGTATTTTTGTTACACCTTTGTCATTAATTCTGCACTAATCTCTCACAGATGTTCAAGCTATTGTCCTATTCCTACCAATCTTCTATTTATCTTGCTTCTTTGGTTTTGG
>JAVJGG010000021.1:22330302-22342406 GCA_035590195.1 Aviceda cuculoides | reverse complement strand
CATGATTAGAGCCCTATATATTTCAGGATCTCTATTTCTATTATGCTTTGCAGTGGAAGTCCTATGTTCTCCCAAAAGTGACTGCTGTTATCATAGGTAATGCTTATTTCAAGATCTAGGAGAAGATTCTCCGTCTCCTGTCTGCTCACCTGAAGACCCACAAGAATCTGTTCCTCAAAGCTCATGTCTGAATGACTTGTCTATGAATGTACCTTTCATTTAAATTATTTTATTGTTTTTTCTTCTACCAGTTCATGTACAGCTCTAAAATGATAGTTTAGAAAATGTCTGAGGTTGGTACATTTTTTTTTTCCAGCTACCTACTTTTAGTTGTGCTTTTTACTCTCCCTTTGCACAAAGAAAAGTGAATAAACTATATGCCACTGTGCCAGAGAGACACACTGGGAATTATTACAAATCTAGGCTATCTGTACTACAAGAAATTTTCTTGTCACTTTACTACAACTACAGGCAATGGAGAAAATCAAGCTTTTCAGTGTTCTGCAAAAAAATTATAATGTGTTTTAGTTCAAACTACTCTTCTGCATTTTATACTGTTGATTTGTAGAAGAAAATAGAAACCTTTGCAGAAGACTCTTTGTACCATCTTTCAGAGTTTAAGAATGATGCTCTTTTTAGAATTACAGGGAACAGTTCCAGGAGGGGAAAAACTACAATGGGAAAATGCTGTGCACTGCGTTCTCTAGAAAGAGTAATTTAAGAACTCTGCTGGTGGTTTCCCATAAAATGATATACCAATAATTTCAACTGTAATAGAACTACTCGATTCAGATTCCTTGGACCAAAAAAGTTAAGCTGCCTTTCCTCTTTCTTCTGTTAATATACATAACATGGAGAAAATGAAGAGTGTATACAGTAACACCAGACCATTAGCACTTGTGAAAAATGTTATACTGATGGAGTAGAAAGCAAAATGACCTACAGTACTGAGAACAAGGAAGGCCCACATCATAATCTGATATGCAACATTCTGTATTTGGTATATTCCAATTCAAACATCTTATTTGCAGTTTCAGTCCAAATTGTTATCAAACTCACTAGACAAAAAGTGTGGTTTTTCCTAATGGAGTTAGTAGCAAAGTCATGTGTCAGTTGCCTAGCAGGATTTTACACTTTGTTAATGATGGAACCTCATTGTCCCTCCTGAAGATTTGGTCTCACAGTTATTTTCAGTTTTATCATGACCAGATTTCTAATTTCATCACTAAAGGACAACTGAAGTAACATGTATTTACTCTAAAACTGGCATTACAATATATGTCATTTATTGCTTTCATCTTATGTCTGGCATTTTGTTAATCTTAATTTTATTATGGTGGTATATAAACTTATTTTGTAAACTTGTTCTTCAGCTTAACTTTTTTCTACCTCTTCAGTATCATTCAAAACAGGGGTGATGAAATTAAATTGAGAAGCACATAAGAGAAGAATAAGCCTTAATAACTCACTAAATATATTTCTGAGGTTGACAGATTCTCAAGGAAAATAGAAGCTACAAATCCAGTTACCTAGCCTATTGAACATCAGCCATAATAGATGATTTAAAAAAAAAAAAAAAAGCATTAACAATTTGAATCAGGATTACATCTTACCTTGGTTTGGGCTTAGTTGTTTAAGTTTCTGCAAGTATGTTTGATAAGAAACATGGCCAGATCATACTTTCTGCAACCAGAGCACCCAGTTTCTATCTCCTGCTCTGCTGCAAGCCTATGCTATGACCTTGAGAACGTCATACAGTTTTTCCATTCTTCTCTTTATATGCCTACACATTCTGTCTCTTATTGTGATGGATTTGAAGCTGCCTTGTAATAATGTATTAATACTTCATGTTGACCTGCTACAGGGAAGATGAATGGCTGAATAAATTCATTGAGGTTCTGTCTGGAGATGCAGGCAGGAAGAAAATGACTGCTCTCCATATACAGTATTGTTAAGGAACAAACTCAGAACTCTCATTTATAGTCAACCTATAAAAGTGGTTTTGTGTAAAGAGCCTCAAGACAGAAGATCCCAGAGACTTGAAGTACAGATTTAAAACTGGATATTCTCCAATAAAGAGAAGCAGTAGTTCTTTCTGGGAATTAGATTCAGATATAGAATCCTAACGAGACTGTTAAAAAAGCTTCACCTGCCAAAGATGTCATCTATCCATGGTAAGATTTATGGTTAGGTAGGTTTATAGGCCTGCTCGCAAAAAGATTGTTCCGTCTTTTTCCTCACTGAAAGCTTAGTTTCTAGTGTTAAAAGAAACATTACCTTGATGAAGAAAGGCATATTCAAAGTGCTCTAGCAGTCTAGTCAAGAGATGAAAAACAAATGTACTTTAACGGATAAAGGATTCTCCAGACAAAAAAATGTTGAATTCTTTTGTTCAATTGCCTGAGAATATCAGAGCTTCATAGTAAAGTCTGGAAAAAGAAATATACTCTATAGTTTAAAATGAGGAGGAAGGAGTGGGTGTAGAAGAAATTTAGGGGTTAGCAGCCAGGCCAGCCATTGACATTTCAGCTGCCGTAAGAATACTACAAGTTATCAAATAAATGACTCAAGAGCAAGTGGAAGGAAAAAAAGGAAATGATGCACCTCTGTACAGGTATAAAAGCCCACTCAGAGAGTGGTTACCTCTGGCTCCCTATCAGGAAGAAAAGCCTTTGGACTGGAGTCTTACATGAGTCTCTTCTGTGCCTAGTACTGTTTGATATTTTCGTTAGCACCTTCCCTGGTTCTGTGCGGCAAATATAGTGCAGTTTACTGTGAATTCAGAATACATGGGCAAAACCTGGAAAAAATGGAGAGGAAAAAGGATGCATTTCTTTCGTCTCTCCACAGAATCTAAAAGTGATGACTGCTGATGCTAAATTCAATTTATACTTGTAAGGAAGCTTGACAGGTAAGTGGAATCTCAGTCTCCAAATGGAACACCGACTTTCCACCCTGACCATGGGAAAAAAAGTAAAATTCAATAAGTCCAAGAAGGCAGGAATAGGTACCAAAAACCTTTATACCATGATATATATCTAACCTTTAAACCATGATAATGAAATCCTTTAGAGCAAGTACATTTTTTCCTCAACTGTTTTTTGAAAGAATGCCTTCAACAAGGCAGACCCCATCTCATTCTGAGGCCTGTAGGTGTTACAATAACATGAAGGACAGTTTATAAACAACATGCTTGCTCCCTAAATCTATTGTAAATACATCTCAAATTTAAAATTAAATATGCAATTAAAAGTATACTTTTGTTCCTCTACAGGATTTCATTCAAGTCTTCTCTTATTTCAATGATGCGGTGTTAGTTTCTAATGTTCTCTTTTCTGTCCAAAAACTCCATGATTGGTTATTTTGTGCAAGGGAAAGTTTAAGGCAAAGGTTTTTAAAACAGTGCTGCAAAAGCAAAACCAGGACTTCAGAATCTCATAAACCAACAAAGAAAATCAGTAGTATAAAGGATGACAACATCACTAAACATGAACTAAGACTACTGTGGTAATGATTGACTGTGTCACAGTACAGCATTTCACAAAGTGATGTAGGGCAACATTTACTCAAAGCAGATTAATCCCAGAGCCCTAAGGGTGGGGGTTTTTTAAATTATTTTTTATTTTTAGGAACCTAGCTTCCAGATATTAGACAGTTTGCCAAAACTGAAGTCCTGCAGGGTGAGGAAGGGAATCTTACCAGCACCACTAGTGACCACCAACATTCCCTGGTGTGGTATCTACATCATAACTCAGAAGACAGGATACAGAGTCAATCAGCCATTATCTTTTTGTCAAGCATCGTGCAAGGTCACATTCATTGGGCTGTAACTTCATTTTCTGAACCTCTCAGTGTCTAACAGAAGAGCTAATTGTTGTGGAAATGTTAAAGGAGACCATGAAAACAAATGCTGTTACCACAAGCGTGCCTCTTCTGACAAAAACTAGCTACCTTGCCTCCATAAAAAGAAGTTAGAAAGACCAAAATAAATAAATAAATAAATAAATAAAAACCTCCCCACTAACTGACATGAAGTTTGCAAGTGAACCAAGAGTTGAAAATAATTCAGAGAATCGTTTTGCTTCAGAAAACACAACACCCAGCAGAAAAAAACCAAGGAGTTTTAATAGACTTTAAAGGGCATTTTAGGATAAACAGGCCAAAATTAACTAGCTCAGTTGTAATATCAAACTAGTATGAGGTGATTGGAGGGAAAAAGTATGTTACTTTTGGGACATAGCTGTCAATGGTCTGTTTTCTTCAGTTTGTATCAACTCCACATAAAATCCAGAAGACATAAGCCTTTGCTGTACTTAAACGCAAATGAATGAATTATAAGTCTACAAAATACCCATAAGTATAAAAAAAGACATTCACAATCCTGACCTAAAGTGAAGCCTACCCTCCACCCACATACAAAAGCTTCAGAGCTGAAAACTGCTGTTTAATGTTATTTGTCCAAAGAGAAACCAAACCCCCATTTGACACATTCATAGTGCAACAGTTTTATTTAGTTACCAGTTGAAGACTGGTATATATACTAAAATTAAATGAAAAGAACAGCATTATTAACTATCATCACATGGATGTTTATAGTGTGAATTGAAGATAGAGCGACAGCTTTCTCTTAAAGGAAGAGGCATATCTAACGGGGTCAAGCATTTGAAGGAAACTCAATTAGCTACACTACTTTGTATCTACTTTTGTCCACATCTAGCATCTCTCACTATCTGCAGTTGGCCTGGATGTTACTTCTACACAAATTACATCAATTTACACCTTAAGTCCTTTTAATAGCTTTGTGTTCCACAGCAGAGCATATCCAGCCTACCTGCTCCAGCCTTTTTACGGTCTGCCCTATTTCCCTTCTCATCTCAGCTTTGAACCTTTCTTTGAGTCTCCTGTGTCCATTCTTCTCTATCACAGAAGTTTCCTCTCTCCTTTTTCAACTTTTCTTGCACTTGAAACAATCTGTCTCTCTTTTCTGTAACTTAGAAATCTTTACTTAACTTTTACAAATTGCCATACTTTATCTGGTTTTACTTAGATTTTTAAGACCTTTATAGGAGACAAAGTATGTTTTTTCAGTGCATGCAAAAGTCCTATGTAAAGGTATTGCTGTTATTGCTAACACGTATTATTACAGTTACAATTCATGCATAATCCAAATTTCTTTCTGAGCATGTTTCATATCTTTTATCATTCATTTTATTTACAAAATCTTCCTCTTACTGGATTTTAGTGCAAAGATTTGATTTTAAAAATAGAAAATTAATGTTTGCTACTGGTCTTCTGTGCCAACCAGTTGCTGCAGTACTCAGTACTAAACATTTAATCCTTCAGACACTCAGGTTTTGAAATCCCTGATATATCAGCCACCACAAAGTATCTTAAGAGTGCTTTTGATGTATACTGTTCTGAATACAAGGCTTGCAATGAACTTTCTGCACAAACCATAAAAAAATCCATTTACACTTTAACCTGTTCTATAAAATTCCATCCCCTTTTCAGATACTATGTTCTTGCAAGTCCTCGAATAGTTTTGCAAGACAGAGTGGCAAATCACCGGCATCTTTTACAAGCAATTTTCTTCTACATGCTTCAGAATTCCTGCAGTCTGAAAGGCTAAGAAATCTATTTTTCCATTTATCCCACAAAGAGCCCTCCTCTACAAATTCTGGTAGCTATCACTCTTGTCATAAATTTTTTCATTCTGCCAATAGGACAATTTCTACAGGCATCTAAACTACTAGTACCACAAACAAATTTGTAGCAATTTAACTAACTGTATCTTTAAGTCACAAGTGTAACAAACCAATCTATAGCAGGAGCTCATGCATTTTCTGTATGTATCCACCTACCCCTCTATCCGTCGCTTGGGCAGTCTGAAAATTCTAGTCTAAATCAGTACCTGATTGACTGTCAAATGTTTCTTCATTATAAATAGTATACATAGAGCCACTGTCAAAACCCTTATATATTATTGTAAACTCTTTGAATGACAAAACCATGAAAAAGTTGAAAATATGATGTATTCACTATTGCCAAAGCTTTTTCATGTACGATCAAGTAAATTTCAGCCATTCAAGAACTGGAATTATGAACTGCAGAGGAATGCTATGAATTAATATAATCTGAAACTGTGCATTAAGAATTTAGGAGATAATGATGATAATAATGATAACATGTAAACTTAGATTAAAAGATAAACATCAGAGATTTAGATGTTGCATGATGAAGTAATTGAAGTTGATGAAGATGATCAGGTTAACAAGGCTGTATTGTAACTTCCTTGGAACTGGGGAAACTTTAAAATAAAGGGTTCAGTAAACACAGGGATGAATAATTAAGTAAACTATGAGCTGGGGATCTTGCCAGAAAGCACTTGTATTTAAGCACAAGCTCAACGAGTTACCTGGAAACAAACAGAATATGTTCTAAGTACAGAGCCTTACGACAGTTTGCAATCCACTCTTTATTCATTCCAAAACATGGAGCAGACTAAATACTAGAAGCTGAAAAAGTGTTTCAGCAAGCACAGTTATTATTACACCTCTGCTAACACCATCGCTAAAACATGACTGTCTTCCAAAGAAAAATGAAGAGCAAGTTGAATTAAAAAATACAGGTCTTGAGCCAGGTCTTACATAAGTAAAGTTAAGAGTCACACTGACATCAACAACTTCAGTTTTGGTCCATTAACTTCAATAAAAAGTAACACAAAATACCATTTATTCATTTGTATCAATACAGCTATGGAGCTATGTACTTGTTTATTAATATTTAGTTTAATTACACACTTTGGGGCTGTTGTAAACATTTTTATAGATATTATTGCAAAAAATAGAAAATAATAGAATTTATCACAGTACAGAAAAATAAAATTAAGCGGGGAACAACAAAAACTTATATTTTACATATATATTATTCCATGTATTACAAAGGGCTACTGGAGATGCACTTCAAATATTTTAAGTTCCATACCGGTATGAGAGATGTCATAATTGTGAGCAGTTTTACAGTGGTGAGAAGTTACTCTGAAACAGTCAACGAGCCAGAGGAAAGAATATGTAGACTGAAGATAATTATCTGAAATACTTTTATATAATTCAAAGAAAATCCTTTAAGATTGAAAGCTTAACAATATACTGGTGTGCTTTAAAAATGGTGACAATAAGGCAGAGCTCAAAACATGCCTTTAAAGCACTGCACTGTGAGCTTTATAGCAATAATTCTTTATATATATTTTTTTTTACCAATATCATCATTTATATCATCTGCATGATATAATGCATTTCCAGCCAAGTGGAAAAGGTCAATATCAATACTGACGCTAGAGGAACTTGATAAGGTGTCCGTTTGTAACAGAAACTAAATATCCACTAACATTTGTCAAGAGCTCTGACAGATTCTCAGTCTTTGCAGTCTTTAAACTTACATAGATGGTTTTTCCAATAAAATATGGTTCAAGCTCAAATACAAGTTAGCATGTTTCAGTATGCATGTAACGAGATGCTTCTTTTTCAGATAAGGGGAGAGAGAGAGGTGAAGCTACTTCAGCAGCTGCTTACTGTACAGGACCTGCTGCACGGGTAGACGCCATCTCTTCTGAATGTCTGTCTGGAATTTATCATCAGTAAGCAATTCTCTCCTGAAAAGGAATTTCAGACTTCAAACCTATAAACATTACTGTGCTTTGCTCATGAGTCAACCTCTCAATACTGTACATAGTTTCTGCTACATTCAATACTATGGGTATTATTATTATCTGGTTTTGACATAACCTTAATTCAATGATGTCTCCTATGAAAGACATAATATAATGAAGAGATTTGATGTCACATAACATATATATATTTCTACACGATATGTTGGTGCATAAGATGGTGTTATGTATAATCTGTTAAATGTCCTTGAAAGATCTGCATGATTACATATAAACTTGAAAAAGGAATACTGTATAATGGCACTAGCTTTCTAGCAACTGTGACCTCCACAATTCTGCTTTGTGCTGAATAAAAAAAAAAAAAAAAAAAATTATCAGTATGGTCTTCCTCCTCAGTTTTCTACCCCAAAACCTGTAGCACTGTCTTAGCTATCACAATAGGATAGGACGTGAAAAAAAAAAATGCAAAACCTTCTGGGCTAAATTATGTAAGGCTTTGAATATATTCATCAATACTCTGACTTGCACATGAAAGTGAGTAAGAAGCTAGTGCAGTGTTTCATTACTGATGTAAAATCTGTAAAAATTGCTGCTTATGAAAGCCAGTATTTCAAAATCATTATTGTAGCAGTAATTTTCTGTAGGCTCACTTTGTAAGGGGAGCAAACATAAGGTTTACTTTCATGTACCTCTCTATGTTGACTCCTCCTCATAATTTGAAACAGTAGGAGTATGTGTCATTATCTGCTCAAAAAAATCACACATGATCTGTACAAGTATAATAATACATTACCATTTCATTGTCATCACAATGTGATTGTAGGTGTGCACAGAAGTACATTGTATAGCAACAGTTGTTTCTCTATGCAATGTTGGCATTTAGCAGTAGGATGGTTTGATGGTTTGAATCTCAAGATCCAAGAGGAGGTTTTTGTGGTTCAGTTGAAGTGCTCAAATTTTATATTAGGTAGGATACTGGTATCAATAAATGCTAGTTAAACCATTCTATTTCCATGGTAGTCATGTTAAGCGTAACTACCTGTTTCATCTATAGGAAACTCTTGCAGATGTGTTACAGACTTAATGCTTCAGTGATTCTAAAGATCGCCCTTTACACTATATATTATTTCTCATCATTTATTGCATGCATGCAACAGTTACAGGTTTCACTGTAGTACCAACTCTTTTCTTCCATCAGACACTTCTGTAGATATTAGCTTAAATCACCTTCTACCCAAGTAGGGACAAAAGTAAAAGAATTCTGCATTCACTGAAGAGCAAAAATGAAACTTGAATTTTTTCCTCGCGAACAGGAAAACCAAAACCTGAATATTTCCTCTTCTACTGGTGCAGAGCGTCAAATGAAGGTCAAAATCCTTCCTAAGAGCAGAAGTTACTACCTGACCCCTAGGACACTTTACAATGGAAACAGGACACACAACTTCGATACAACATTGTCTCCTGAAAAAGACACAGAACTGAAAGAAGCATAAAGAGCACACTACATAAAACTTACCTCTGGCCCCAGGTTCACTGTAAGAGGCCAAGTCATCATTGAAGCTAACTATGCATCTGCTTCTTCTGGCATTTAGCAACCAAGGAACAGAAGACCATATTTGTTGTGTGCTACATAGTTTTTCTAAGTATCTATATCTTTGTTGTGTTTGATTTATGACACTTCCATGGCACTAAAATATTTTGTCTGATCCGACTTTTCAGAGGAAGTTTTTAAATATTTCACAAATGTGGTATGTAAGATCACTTTTTAGTAAAATAGTTGTATTGTAAATTAATAGCTGAACAATTTACCTTTTTGCATTGTCACAAATTATGTGACAAGTTGATTTTATTGGATTCTTATTGCAGCCTCTGGTGACATGATGGGGTGTTTTGTTATATCAAGCTTGAATCTGTGTCCTGTATGTTTACAGAGGTAATCTTCCACCATCCAAAAAAGACTGAAAGAGACTGAGAATTAATCTTCTCAATATGTTTCCTGCAGACTACCCAACAGTAGCTCATCCCTAATGCAGTTAGGTAGTCTACAGAATGCAACAAAGAGAACATGTCCCCCAGAGATCCACTTCAGGCTTCATAAAATCTCGGAGATAGCCCTGACATGCTCCAGAATCTGCAAAACTTGACCAACTCCCCTGTTGCTTAATCCCCTTCTCTTCCCTCACAGTGCTGTCGCTGTATTTGCCTAAGACATATGACATCACCTTAAGCCTTCTTGTCTTCTACCCCAACAAGTATCAAGTAAAAGAAATACACTAACACATTAATCAAAATAGACAAACCTAGGTCTACTTCCTTCCATTCTTACCTCTCCTCACTCAGTATTACTCTTGCACAATAAGAATTTTGTCTAGCTTCCAACTAGGCAACCTGCATTTTACCACCACACTACCATATGCAAAGCCTTTCTTCTCTGAAAAATAAAACCTTTCATAATAATAATATGGGAGTTGTTCCTTTTGTTTAGTTTGGTATATTATCCAAACCATTCCTGTACTACAGAAAATTATCATAACATTCAAAATAAAATTGTAAATATTCAGCTGCTCTCCTAAGGGTACAAAACCACTAAAAAGATTTCATAGTCATATAAATTATTCATCTATTCAGAAGAAAATACTGTAGAGCATATCAAGCTGGGTTACGCTCGCTCAGTAGCTGTAGGATTTTACAGAGAAGCTTGAGAACTTGCTCTTGGGTGCCTATAGCAACCATCAATAATACAAAAGTCCCCAAATTATCAACATTACTGCAATTTTCTAAGTATATATGAAATTAGGTTGTTTAAAAAAGGGCTACAGTATTGTGGGAAAAATCTTACAGCAAAGAAAAATGAAGAAAAGGAGATGGTAACAGTCTAAGGCAAATATTTCCAGTGACTAAAATATACATATTACTGGAACAGGAAGGTAAGTAGCAGATTATTAACAAGAAGTGGTGACAGCATGATGCTATGCGAGTCAAATTGCCTGTTATTGTTAAGATTGCAATTAATTTTGTAAAATATTGTGCTAGGCTGACAGACAATTATCAAAGAAGTTTAAGAACTGGATCAAGTGCCAGAAAATGGCAGTGGAATAGGAAGTGCTGAACTGCCCAATTTTAGGTAGAAAGATTCACAGGAGGAGAAAAAAAAACAAACAAAAAACCAAGAGAAGAATGAAAAGAAGAGATGTAGAATGTGACATGCCTTTTTGTAGTGACATTTTTTGCCATGCATCTGCTTCTCAATTATTTTTTAGAAGAGGAGCCCTTTCCCAAGGTTGAGTTTCAAGTAAATAAAATAGTGTATTTTGACACAATTGGCTTACTCTCTGTCTTTTTCAGAAGTGGATCTTTTCAGTTCTTCTAAAACTTTAACCTTGACTTTGCTCAGAGGTACCATTGAGGCCTTATTCCAAAACAGCATTAATTTTAAAAATATTTAGTTAACTTTTCACTTTCTAAAAACTAAACAAGTCATCTGTCTCTCTATAGGCCCTTATACACCTTTAACTATGACACTGAGAGCCTATTCCCACATCTACTATGCAAACCACCGCTGAAGTACTTTAGACTATACTTTAAATACTTCTTACCCATTCTCAGTAAGAAAATTATTTAAATACAGACCTCCTTCTGATATTTAAAAAAGAAAAATTATCATAGTAAAAAATGACAGTTTGTTCCTATTACAGGGGAAGAAAAAAAGATTTTTCATAGTAGTTTGATCTGTCTCAATTCATTTTCAAAAAATTAAATTTCTCAATATCATAATGATCAGCATCTTTAAAGTTACAGAATGACCTCAAGATATTTACTGTAAACTATCTGTGATCTGCCTCCCTCTTCTCCCATGATTTTGGAATACTAAAATTTACTACTATATATTCATTTATTAAGAATTAACAACTTAATCTTTACCATTTTACTGCATGATTCAGAGGGGGAATCCTACTAACATTACAGTAACAAAAAGGATATTAAGACTGACGATGACTTTAAATTTTTTTTTAATCTACTTGCTCAACATATTATATAAATGTTCTTTCATTGCTGAGATCTCTTTCTTTAAAGCAGGGGTACTTTGAAAAGTTCAGTGACATTCCCTTCTGATATTTTTGAGATACAGGAAAGTGAAAAAAACCCAGACTTTGCAGGAATGTGTCTCTGAGCCCGTTTTATAGAGAAGAGCTAAGTCTGATCATCTGAAAGTTTGAAACTAAAGAGAGCCAGTAAATGTCAATTTTCCAGCAGTTGTTCCTGTAATTTAAGATTTACTACAACCATTTTTCATTCTTTTTTAAAATCTAATATCAAAGCCAAGAAATGCAATTAAAAAAAAAAACCAGTAAATTATTTTAGTGGGTTGACCCTGGCTGGACACCAGGTGCCCACCAAAGCCACTCTATCACTCCTCTCCTCAGCTGGACAGGGGAGA
>JAVJGG010000021.1:22316281-22329384 GCA_035590195.1 Aviceda cuculoides | reverse complement strand
GTCCGTCTTGGAGCCGGCTGGCGTTGGCTCTGTCGGACATGGGGGAAGCTTCCAGCAGCTTCTCACAGAAGCCACCCCTGTAACCCCCCTCTGCTACCAAAACCTTGCCATGCAAACCCAATACAACTGAACTGGAAACTGGTTTCTATAACATTTTTGATTGAAAGAAAACTTGTTTTCATTAGAAATAACTGTTAAACAAAACCGCTGCAGATCCTGAGTTTACAAGGTCTGCTTTGTAAAGCATACTTTCAGCATAGCTGCAGCATAGCTTCAACGGGGACTAAAGACTTCAGTCTAGTATCTCTTTTGTAAAGTACTCCATCCATATTATGTATAGTACTTCTAGTACTGCACTCCTCCAGACCTAGGCTGACTCAAATTTACCCATAGTTTTGTGCCTTCTGAAAACCTTCAGCTGCTAGAGCATGCAGATCAAGGGCAATAAATATTTCCTCTGGCTAGAAAGAGATGAGGAAAAAGGACAAATACATGCAAAACTCAGAGGATATATATTTGAAATAAACAATAAACCCCAAGAACTTAACATTTGTCTGCTGCTACTCAAGTTTAATCCCACAAGTAACTCTGGAATCAGAAGGAAAGGAATGAGGGTAAAATTTTGGCTGCTGCCTTGAGCATAAAGAACCTCATGGCTTGTAGAAATCCTAAAACTTCCAGAAGCCAGATTTCAGCTATGCTGAATGTACAAAGGTGCCTCACAAAATCTAACAGACAGTCCCTAACCTGTTTGGTTTGGATTTTTTCCAACAAAGAGTTATATACCGATTTTCAGCCATGGTAGCTAAAACTTATAAAGAAAAACTGACTGAGATTTGAGGCCAAAGAAAGGCAGTCTGTTAGCTTGTGATGCATAATTATTTCTGCTCAGGAATGCAGAGGGAAAAATATCAGCATTTTTGCTTGACTGACCAGACCCTTAACTCAGTCACACCTTCAAAATGCCACTGTCTCCTGTAATACTGCATAAGCATAACCAAGAATAACATCCAGGACCAAAGGCTCTGGATAATATGTAAACATAAGACACGATCCAAGGATAACAATCAGCACAGAAGAATGTGTTGTGTAATTCCCTAATAAGCCAGGATCCTTGAAGATCCATGAAATATGTACCCCAGACCCTCTGGGTAAGAGTAGATGGAGGAGTGTGCTTCTGTTGTGTCTGACAGCACAGAATACTGTCAATTCTTTTTCTGAAAAATGTAATCATGAAGCATGTCACAGAGAATGCTAAAGGTTGAATCCTGATTTCTGTAACACAGACATAAATCCAGAGAAATTCCACTGACTACTGCTGTGAAGAGAAATGATCTACTAAAAGTCTATCTAAAAATATTAAGACTCTAAGAAAACAAGAAAGGACAGTAGTAAATTGACATAAATCAGTTGGGTATCTAGAAGAAATGGATCTAAGCGCAAAGAACAGGTAGAATACATACTTGAGAACAAAACAATCCTATATTATGAAAATACAGTTGATACACTGAGAAAGTCAAGCCTGTGGCAACGATGTGTGTGTGCATCCACAGAGCATAAACTGCAGTTAACACCCATGTCACATATTCAGCTTTTGACAGAGTTACTGTACAGCCACAGTAAGGCTGATATAAGTGTTGATCTGCATGTTATAGTCTGCCAGCACTGTAAAAAACAAAATTTCCTGCATTCCTACATTTTGCATACACGCATCGATCGGAGAATACTTTTTTCTTAACCTTAGACAATAAAGATTGTCCTTCTTTAATAGTACACCCATCAGGAAGGTTCACATAGTGCTAGCAGAGTTTTCATTATTTCAGTATCTAGATTCTATTCATTCATTTTCCACTAAATAAAAAAGTGCCAAATCACTTTATAGACAAAGAAGAGGATTAGGCGATGGTACAAAATGCTTACAAACAATGACTCAGATTATGTAACACAGCACTTGGACAGTCACGACTGAGCAAAATTTTATGGAGCAGAGCTCCTCACCTGCACATAATCTGTGGGTTAATCGTGTATTCATGTTTTAAAGGAATATTTTCATGTTAGAAGTATTAGAAAATCCCAACGCATAACCATGACCTAAACAGACATGGCTCAGTGATGACAGGCCACACAGAAAATGAAAATTAAGGAATGCTAATCCACTGGTGAGCAAATAACAGAATTTATCTGGAATGTAGCACTGCTATATAAAGAATTATCCTTTACTTGAGCAGAAAAACTATTTAAATTGTAAAACATAATGTTTGTACTGTTACACACTTACATGAAGAACCCAGTAGCATTATGGAATAACAGCAGAAGCAGCACATTCACAGCAATGGCAGCAGATCAATTAATATTTCCTCAAGTATACGACAAATTGTTCAATGAAAATTGTTGCCTCCACTAGAATTAGAAATAATTAGAACTAGTTATTCAATTAAGAATATTCCACAGTCTTCACCTTATGAAGCATACACCCATTGCAAATCATTAACTTTTTCAGTTTAAATACAGTTTTCCTCAGCAGCTCTAATAATCAGTGTCAGACAAATTTAAAAAAATATGTATTTACCTTCCTACTGAGGCAAAAGAGAACATACAGGAAATATGAACCAGGAGAAAAAAAAAAGAACAGGAAGGTAATTACATTTTAACATTACATACTGAAGGAATTCTAGCACTGTATGTGCCCAGACTGACATTATCTTCGTGATATGTAGAACTAAAAGTTGGAAGGAACAGGTATGAATTTCATGCAGTTTACGGAACAGTTTATAAAATGCAATATCTGCAGAGGCCTATTACAGAGGTTTAGGACTGAGCAAAGGCTTCATTCCAAGCAGGCTGCACAGAGACTGAGAAATCAATGGAGTTCAAGGGCCTGGACTGGGGGCTCCCTACACTTCTTCAGCAACACTAAAGGTCATCCACTAAATTATAATTTGAATAAAATTAGGATCAAAGGACTGACATCACGAACAGAAACACAAGCTCAGAAGAACCGTCACCTCTGAACTTGACTTCCCACTGGCCTACCGCAGGAGCTGCCACTCTTCATGATGCTCCCCCTCAGCAATGGTTTGAGAACTGAAAACGTGAGTTTTCAGGCTAACTTTCCTCTAGACTCATACGGCAGCGATGGGAAATGCAATCTCTAAGGGGAGTATAGGCTACAAAAGTCAGAGTAAAGCAACAGTTGGAAGACGGTAGAAAAGAAACCAGCAATTTAGCAGAGCCATAGGAATTGTGTGAGCTTGACAGAACAAGAGTAGTGATATTAAAGGATTCACATCCTGCTAATACAATGTGTTTTCTGTGCACATGTATACATGTTTAATTGTGCTGACCAGCTGAATTCTTCCAGTACTTTCCTCTCTTCCCTATCTTACTACTCTTTATGCATGTGAATATGTGTGCATATGTAACCGAACTCTGCATTTTGGTCAATGTTGCTTTCTGTCTTCATCCTGTTTCAAGACCCCCAGCTGCAAGCTAGAACAATTTTTATTGAACACCTCTGTGGGTTATCAGCATTGTTCTGCTTTATGTAAGTTCTGCCTCAGTTAGTAGAGCTGCACTGATGAAACTAAGAGGAGCCGAGATATTTTCTAGTCATTAATCTGTGAAGCAAGGATAATGAATTTCATCACAAATAGCCTGAAACTGTCTTTGAATATATCATTAAAACACCTAACGTT
The DNA here is from genome assembly GCA_035590195.1 of Aviceda cuculoides. Classification (NCBI taxonomy): domain Eukaryota; kingdom Metazoa; phylum Chordata; class Aves; order Accipitriformes; family Accipitridae; genus Aviceda; species Aviceda cuculoides. The sequence continues at coordinate 22,325,689 of JAVJGG010000021.1, read as the reverse complement.
GCAAATATCACTATTCAAGAAAAACCACAACACTGAGCATCATTTCTGAACAGACACCTACGGCTGCATAGACATCCCGACCCTGTATCTGAGTTACCCAGAGAGCCCTATCTTTATCGCTGTCTCATCACCTGCAATGTAGCCATCCCACTTCATGGAGGGGCAGCTGGCATACATACTGGTTAAACAGTCTGCCCAAGGTTTCAGCTTACGAGGTGAGTAAAAAATGAATAAACGTTTTTTTGTTCAAGGGCATAGGAAGTAACTTTACAAGAAAAACTTAGCAGCCTAAAAGAAGTGCCTAAATCTCAAATATTGCTACCTTTCCCTTGCATTGATTTTATTTCCAAAACTGTGTTAAAACTTTGATATGTTTATGATTTTGCAGTACAGACTGAAGAAATTATAATCATTTATTAAAACTAAAATATTGAGATAAAATACAGAAAAAACCTAAGTAAACTTTTAGACCAGGCCTGAGAAAAGAATACTTTCAGATTTGAGTGAGATTTTTCACTATAGCTTCTTGGCACTAGTGGTAACTTTCCAATATATACTGACATCCTTGTCATTATACCGACTATAACAACAAAAATATTCCTCCCTTTAAAGCCATCTATGAGGCTTGTGGTCTGATAGATGGGTAGATTCCTTCAAAGAAGAGCCTAGATCTCATTAGTCTTCAATTTTTACCAGGAGATATGTTTTCTCTCTTAATGAATTAACCTGCTGTTTACTTAAGCAAAGAACCACGTGTCTTAAATGTTCTGGGCATGTCAGAAAGATATTGCCTCCCAAGATGGCAAAAGCAGCAAATAAGAATCTGCTGGCAAAGTGTTCTGAATAGATCCCAGGCAGCTTGTCTTGTGATGAAACTTCCACTTCAGTGGAAAGCTAAATATCAAGGCTACATAAATCCCTTTTATTCACACAAGCAGGATTCAATAAAAACTGTCATCCTACATTCAGAAAAGGAGACCAACTCACTGAAGCTTCAAAAATTTATCTCTTCTTCTAGCATACAGTGAGTGAAATGCATAGGAATTATATTCATGAACACGGCCAGCAGTAAAGGTGATGCTGATTTTCACTGTTAATAAACTACTAATACTAATGATGACCAAAATTTTACATAAAAATTCTCTGATTTTTTTTTATTTAGAAAACTTATTAATGAAAACAACAAAACACTGGTCAGAAACAGAATTAATGTTGGTCCACTGAAATAGTAGTTGCACAATTTACTTCATTCCTACCAATGGATCCAAAGTTGATAAGATCCCTCAAGCAAACAAAATCCTGAGGCACAATTGAGTTTAAATTTGCGTACAGGATTATCTTCAGTCCACTATTTGATTAACTTAATCCGGATCTTTAGAACTGGCTTCTTTCACCAAGTCATTCCAGACCACTGAGCTGCTGAGAAATAGAAAGCTTCTGAAAGTGGCAGTTATAGACAGAAAAGAACATTTTTCACTCAATGAAATCCATGGGCTTCCTTAATTTATGCCTCCAACTGAACTGATTTGATTAAAGTTTTGTTCCATTTTTTTTTAATTAGCCAGGGCAGCATAAATTAATTATTAGTCTTATGTATGGAAGCAGTACCAGGAAGTTCCATGCAGACATCATACAGATATGAAATTTAAAAAAAAATATTTAGTCTAAAGATTGTTCAATCTACATTACAAAGCAAGATGCACTGAAATGCATTATTGATTTAGTTTCATTGACAAAAATTTAAAAAATGCAATCCAGAGTTTAAAACCCAGTGATTTAAAAGCCGTCCTGCTCAGCGCTGCACAAAAACCTCCACACAAAATTCTGATGTCCAGTGATGCTGGGTGTTACGTAGATGGGCAACGCTGTGCAGCCACTAGCCTGGAGCAGTCATTGCTCTCCTCCTGATTACAAGGACAGTCTGTATATGAACCTGGCTCAGGGACAGAAAGGCAAAAGCTTTCAGTTATCCGCCTCCGGTATCTATTTGCATAAAGCTAAATACAATCTAGTACACATTTAGATATGAGTATGTTCTGAGCTAGTCAATCAAATTCCTATTTGAGCTATTTCCTGGTGTAAATAAAAGCAAAATCTGGTCTTAATTGTGTATGTGTTGTCTATGCTGCTAGAAAATACAGGCACTTCTCATGGACAACTGGACTGTTGAAAGTTCTTGGCATAGCGTTTACTGTTAAAGCAGTTAAATCTGCTGACCTAATTTGTCTTTGATGGTTACATCACTTTAAGACAACTGAGGACAAATCTCACTTTCCAGTGCTACTGTTTCAAGCTGTTCGGTAGCAAGCACCAGTAGGTAACAAGCGCCATGCTGCACCGTTACAGTCAGCGCTGCCTGAAGAAGAGATACATACCTTGTTTTAGCCAGAATAAAAATTTGCAAATTGCCAGAGAATCAGTGGTAGGAACTTAAATCTCCTATTTCGTTAAGACAAATGCACAGAAGAAGAAGGAATACTTTCTTGTTGTACATAGAAACAGCATTTCTTCTTTTTTCTACCAGCCATCACTGTTTTATTTCTTGCTAACTGGTGCGTCAAAGTTCAAAGCAGAGCTTTTAATTACTTTTTCCTCCACAGCTGCTATATTTTTAATAGCAGAAGAGTTTACTTGCTGGATACAGCAATTCTGCTTTATACTGTGGTAGCCATACTGTATTATATATTGTAGTGCACAGCTTGCTTATTTTACCATAGCAATTGCAGCCAGCTAGCTAATATGTTAAAAAAATACTGTCCCCCAAAAGAAACTGTATATGAAATTGTTAGGACAGGAGCTGTACGCTAGTACAGTCTAGAATTAAGCTTACATACCACGCTTGTAAATCAGTGGGAAGAAGAAGCATAGCTGACTATTAAATTGTATTGCTTTTAATGTAAGAGGCTCTCTCATATTTGTTCTTAAACATCCATTTTTTTCCTTTTAGTTTGTATTGAGAGCTTGGCACTCCAAGCTGTGAAGTTTAAAAAAGCTGACCTTGAAAACACAGTCACATTTATTTTTGAATGTTAGTTTAGTTTCACACCCTGAAAGCAGCTTCCTGCCTCCCGGATTTTGCTGAACATCGTATGACCAGCCATGCCTGAACTCGCTGCACAGCTCTGTTTAGGCTGCACCACAGTCATTAAGGACCTATCCATTTATGGCTTGAAATAAGAAAAAAGTCTGTTTTACTAACCCATGCTGTGATGCTAATCACCTCCACCCTCCTTCATGGAAACGATGGTCAGCAGCTCACACACCTTACTGCTTTTAGAGGTGGCGGGCCAGCTCCCTGCAGCAAAATTTTTCTGAGAGCTTCCTCAGCGTTGGAAGAAGGGCATTTTTACTGCCCCATAGGCTTCCTGCAGTGCTCTCACTGATTTCACACACAGGTAGGTATTTCAAAGACCTACCCAGGGAGGACCTTTTCCCACGAAAAACCTGAAGCAGTCTTTCTAAAAGTTTTGCAGGGACTGTGCAGAATAAGCACAGCACAGTGCTCCCTTGCACCCTGCTAAGCCATGAGAATGTTTGTTCATTAAAGCAATCTGCTAGGCTGACATTAAGGGTGAAGGGTTTGCTCTGTGCTAACATCAACTTGCAATATTTCCATGAAATTTCCCTACTAACAGTACTATTACTATCTACGCAGTAATTTTGATAGGCACTGCAAGAAGCAAAACCATCAGTATATATACATAGCATTCTAGAGGGAAATGTGGGATAGTATCAATGATGTTGATACAGCTGGAGTTGTGAAATATATACAGCACTCAATGCAGGCATTAACTTCATGCTCTCAGACTTTCCCAGACACTAAAGATGCTGGGCTGAAGACACTCAGATACAGACAATTCCCAAAGATGGCTGTTCAAACACAGAACACTACCCTAATTCCTGAGATTTCCAGCTAACGGCAAGCTCTGCACATTTAAGTTTCAGATAGCTGTGAAAGAATCAACAGCATATTACATGTTAGTTTAGATTTCCTTCGCACGTGACCCAATTCAGAAAAGCTTACTTGTAAAGTATTTCTCCACCTTACAAAATCACTTATTCACAGTTCAAATGGACCATATTCTCACCTCACACCTGGCATCACGTTTCACACATAGCATCACATTTAATCAGATTTACAACTCCACTGTCTTTAATAGAATTGCTCCTGATAGGTACTAATGTCGTTCACAATTAGGGAATAAGCACGTGACATAGCAAAATCAGGATACAGTAGTTTACCTGTTCGCGCCTGTCAGATGAGCCGTTACAACTTACTGAATGTACACTCTTAGCTTATCTCAATTATGAAGTAAAACTGAAAACAGCTGAAAAATTATTAACATTGGAGGTACTAGCCATCATCTACTGGTGCTACAGAGGATCATTATCAAAATAAACAGCAAGAAATCCCCCTCCACCACCAAATTCTCAGGGAACAATTATTGCATCTCTTTTAAGAAGAAAGGAAAATAAGCATTAATGATCATGTTTCTCTGCTAGACTGAAAAAACTGCTGCTGCTTAAGGGTTTTTTTCATTTGTTTTTACTGCACATACCACTAGAATGCATATCATGAAATAATACTGTTATGTGACCTGTCTCGTAGAATCACAACTTCTTAGCCAGCTCCAGTTTTTACACAGATTTATTAGATCCGAGAGTCCATATAAGCTTTTACACAAGCACATCACCTGAATAATTAGTCATCTAAAAGTTTCACAGAACCATGGCATTTGAGGTAGGACCGAACAGTACAGAAGCTCATGCTGGAGCAGCATTAGCAAAGCAGACTTCCACAGTACTGAAAATGCAGATACTGTAGGCATCAGAATCCAGCATCGCTGCACCTTCTAAAGCACCGGTGTCAGGAAATCATTATCAGCAACCAATGGCAGTAGGAAAACTAGTCTGCCTTCAAAGTGAAAATATTTGAAAGTAGGAAACCTTACTGGGAGGGGAAAAAAAAAAAAAATAAATAAATCAAGTCAGCAGTCTCCCAGTGGCTTAAAGCTTTCTTTGCACAAAGAACTTCCCTTTATAACTCTCACTACTTCTCCCCCCCCCATTCAAAGGCAAAACACACTTGCAGCCCCCCAGCCTTCTGACCGTAAACTCTACAGACACGCGCGAGAGCTGTCTGGCCAGGGAGAACTGCACATGCCGCATCCCCGTCCCGCAGGTGAAGGAGGCTGCCTAAGTGTGCGAGCCTGAGGGACTTTGCTCCAGAAGGCATCGGCACTGAAGGGCTTCAGCCGAATTGTTTGCCAGGGTGACACCGGTGAGCCAGTGCTCTTGGTTTGTTCTTCAGCAAAGGTGTGAATGTAAAACACTCGCCTCGGAGGAAGGGGAAATCTTGGGATGCCTTTAAAATGCATCTCTTGGTATTTTGAGAGATTCCAAATCATCTGGGCAGTGTCATCATGGGGTGTCATGAAAGAGGTGCAATGTGGGATTGATGCATCCCATCTGCAAGAATATTGAAAGCAGTACTTTCATAAGTTTAATTCTGAATAACCAGAAACTGAGCCTTCATTTAACAAGCCATTACATCAGTCCCTTCTAGAGATACAAACATGAGAAATCAGGCTTTCAGGCTCATTTGTCTGTGGCCCACGATGAAATACTCTGTCTTTGCTTGATTCTTACCCCAGGTAGGCTGGTATGAGTTCATTTAACTCCACTCAATTAAATGGAGTGCCGCCAATTTATGCCAGCTGATAGTTCAGGACTGTGGATCCTTTATTAAAAGGACACTTCTAAATATCAATTTATTTTGCTTAATAAAATCTAATGCTATGCTATCCAGCACAACATTTTAGCTTGTCAGAATAATGCTTTTAAGTACATGAGGGTTGTCATTCTCCCCATAAAGACAGACTGAGAGCAGTGAGATCCACAGCAGGTATGAGAACTCGGCTCCACAATACTGACAGCAAAACACTGCAAAATCTCGACGTGGTAAACTACACAGTACACAGGCACGTATCCTTTAGAGATCTCTGTATAACATAGAGAAATATGAGAACAGCATGTTCTCACTCATTCTAACAAACTGGCACAGACCAACTATGAATGGAAATTAATAACTACCACACCAAAAAGCCAACCAGGTTTTTGGCCATTTTACAGCTCCCCATTATAAACTGCGCCAGTACTGCAGACAGCCCAAGAAAAATAGTTATTGGAACTGGTAGGCAATAATAAATAACATTCAGTGGGTAGCATCAGTTATGATATGATTTAATACTAGGCCGAAGTTGCTTTCAAAACCAAAAATATTTATAGATAGCTGGCTACAAACATTGACAACAATCAAACAGTCATAGAATAAAAAATTGTCAGCATTTTCTGGACAGTGTGCTCTTTTTCAAAAGCAAATGCATAGCAGTTTATTTCAAAGCAGCTAGAATAATTGCTGAAGCTGGTGTTTATAAAATCTGAATAAACTTGACACAAATGGAAAAACTCTTTCAGTTACAGATGCACAGCCACTGTGAAGAGAGGAATTCGTCCCAAAGGGAACATACCATGCCTAAGTAGGAAAGGGCCTCAGAGCCAGACATAAGCTAACTGGATCCAGTTCTGTTCTCAGCTATACCCACTTAACTGTGTTTCTGCAGCATAAAAAGTCATGGCACTTCTTAAACATAATCAAGTCAAAGAAAAAGGGTATTTGAAAACCCAGTGTCAGCTTTTTGAGGAAAATCAAGGGGACAAATACCATCAAAGACTGCTTAAAGATTCAGATAAATAAATATTGGTGGCATGTTTCCCTAACTGTAGTCATGCTGTTGAGACATTCCCAAGTTTAGGGAGAAACTTCAAGGTGTTTGTAAGAAATAGATGAGAAAATTAATCTTGTAAGATACAATCATATTTCTGCCAGAGCATGCAGGAAACAATATCAATCTCCCAAAAAACACTGGAACACATAAAGAAAGACGTAGAAGAGGAAACATCAGAGGTAAGAGAGAGAAATAAACTGCAGGAGGGAGTTCAAGTTAAGGTGACAAACAATTTACAAGCATATTCTGTAAAACTGGAAAGCCAAAGCAAACACTACATGTCTTCCAGCTCCATCTATGTTACATGGCTCCTTTACTGCTACAATTCTCTTGTAATTTGCTCCGTATTCACCAGTTCTCCAAAAGTTTTTTCTGTATTTTCCTCCTGTTCATTCTTCAATATTGCATGCCTTTTTCTTTATTCTCAAGTAATTCTTGAGAGCACTGCTCTTAGCTCTTTTCAATTACTGGAATCTTTGTTCATCAGTTTTAAAGGAGCTCAGGGACCTCATAAAAATAATTTTTTAAATCCATCTTTCTCTTGTAAATTAGTATTGCAAACAGTCATTCATTCTTTCACTCATTCTACTACTTCACTAGTCTTCTACCCTAGAATTTCCTGAGTATTTTCCACTTTTTGTTTAAATTAAAAAGTTGATCTTTGAAACTCTTCAACATACTGGTTTTTACTGCCTTGAAAGTGAGCTGAAAGCACACAAAACTGAGCTTGCCTCAACTTTTACTGAGTTAGCAAGAAAAATTCTCATGTCCTTTTAGAGTATTTTAAGAATGACAATTCAACACTAACTCTCTTTAGTGTTACAGTCCACAAATGTGAGCCTCAAAACATTCCTGTGAATTTGAGAGGTTTTACTGAATCACTAGGGTTCCTTTCAAAACACCTTTGACCTTCAAACCTAGAGGAAAATTTAAAATTTAACCTGTCCTTTATGCTGCAACAATGACTGCCTTCCCTGGCTGACACTGCATGTGCCATAGCCACCTTGAGTGCTTATAAACCAATTTGATGCAATGCTGAAGGAGACTGGTTGAAGCCACAGGTGTGCCTCCTCGCACAGACTCCAGCACTGCAAAGCAGCCCTCAGAATGGCATTTTCAAATATCAAATACAGACAGGGCAAATTGTCATTTTAAATAACCCATAGTGCTATTGAGAGCATTGGAAGCTACCCAGACACTAGCTGCCAGTGTCCCTAAAAGCTATGATAAGCCTGATTACTCAAGAAAATGATGACAGTGATAAACTTGCCAATTAGTGGTCATTCAAACACAGACCTAAAGAAGAACGACTGTTTCACCAACTGGTTGGAGTATGCCAGCACTGGAACGCCAACAAGAAGGAAAAAGCACTGCTCTGGCTTAGTTTGGGAAAAACAACTTACCAAATGGCATGGAAAAGTGCAGAAAAAAGGAAGGAGTGAGACCCCACAATTTCCTGATAACATCCATTCGCACGTGGACTAGACCTCAGCATTAAATTCTCACTCTGGGAAATGACTGATAGATCTCAACAGTGTTTGAAATATTAACATAAAGTATGTATAATTAATATAGTCCACCAGCTACAGTTTATGAAATAACATTTATTGCTGTAAATGCAGAGTATCATATTTAAACCTATTGCCAAAAGATAACACAGTTTAATTTAAGAAATCATATGTCTTTCCTTTTAGCCTGTACTGCCTAAATCAGACCCACCAATAATTTAAGGCAGGTGTACCACCTTCCTCCTCAAAACAAACTTTAAAAAGTAGTTCTTAAGCCAATCGCAAACAATCAAGAGACATTGTGCTCTAATATTATTTTTAATTGTCCTGTGTGTTACCCTCTCTAACTCTTTTTAATTCACACACATTTCAGAGCAAAGATTACATCTGTGGCTGACCTCAGTGAGTCGCTCTTCTGTCATGCATTCAGATTTCTTTCACAACACTACACAAATAGCACTTTGCAGTAAGTTCACAACAGTTTCTGAATTTCTTGCTTCTGGGGTCATTCTTTCTTACGCTTCCAGCTTCCACCACCTACTTCCCCACGCTTTTCCTGAATGAAGAGCTCAGCATTCAGCATTGGAAGACACAGTGAATGGGTTTTCTGCAGCCTTACAGCAGCGTAAAAAACAACTGAGTCTAGCCCAGCAAACCATATAGCAAAGGGCTGCTGTCCTCAGAGGATGCACTTTACTGAACAGATAGTCATCAATATTTGCTAGTCTACAAGTGGGCAAAAAATAAAGCATATTGATTCCTATTGCATTAAGTATCTGAAAAAAGAGATGTGGCAGAAAAAAGTGATGGAAGACAAACTACAGCCCACACTTCCTAACATCCATGAATTAATGTTAAAGCATAGATTTTTTTTTTTAATTTTAATAAAAAGTATTCTGAAGTGTAGCTGTCGTGGTTTAACCCCAGCTGGCAACTCAGCCCCAGGCAGCCGCTCACTCACTCCCCCCCCGGTGGGATGAGGGAGAGAATCAGAAGGGTAAAAGTGAGGAAACTCGTGGGCTGAGATAAAGACAATTTAATAGGGAAAGCAAAAGCCGCGCACACAAGCAAAGCAAACCAAGGAATCCATTCCCCACTTCCCATGGGCAGGC